>VXBI01014063.1:0-142128 GCA_013397375.1 Toxostoma redivivum | reverse complement strand
ATGATGGATGATGGATGGATGGATGGATGGATGATGGATGATGGATGGATGATGGATGGATGATGGATGGATGGATGGATGGATGATGGATGGGTGATGGATGGATGGAGGGATGGATGGATGATGGATGGATGGATGGCTGGCTGATGGATGGATGGGGCAGTTGGACAGCCCAGCAGTGGCAGGGGGATGAAGAGCAGATCCATTTGGAAGTGGTCACTGGGAAGAATTCAACCCTTGGCACCATGAGTTCTCCTCAGCAGAGCCCACAGCTTCGTTCTTCTCTTCAAAACTTGCAGCCAGAACACAAATGCTGATTTTTCAACCCAGCTGCACCACTAAGCACACATTTATTAAAGTCTTGAGGTTTCTATTAAAAGCTGTGGGTTTGCAGGGTTTATAAATCAGCTCACAAACCTAAAATTTGGCATGAAGAGCTACGGGCTAGAATTGATTTTTTTTAATGAAATGATTTGGGGACATTTCTAAGTTTTTCTGAATGCAGTTTTTCTGAATGTGATTATAGCTGTCTTTTGGTGCTACTATCATTTCTTAACACACTATAATTTGTTAACTTTTTTTTTTTAAGATAGAAAATACTTCAATTTTTACTGTGTAGCAAAATTGCTTTTCTGGAGGAAGAAATCCTTCATAGTAAATTGATCCATTAAAATTCCAGGCTGGTAATTTTAGCAATTTGGTTAAAACTACCTCATATCTGGCAATTTTTCCTTTAAGATCAACGAGATACCAGCCTGAGTAAAGCAAAGTCATTATCTGCCTGTGTGAAACAGCTGGATAGATGACAGTGGCCACTTGATCAGCACCAGCCATTTGTCAATGCCCGGCTTTTTAAGTCCATGGTGATTAGGCAAAGAAGTGCTGGCAGGAATTCCATCATACCTTTATCCTCCAGCAGAGCAATCAATAATTTGACATTTACTTCCCTAACTACTGACTTCAGATCTCCCTGGTCCAAGCTTGTGTTGCTCAGTTTTAGATACCCATCCTGAATGTCCTGCAGCCGTTCTGTATTTGCAGTCCTCCTTTTTCCTAGATAAGTTTTACTCAAAGATACTTAAATGCTGTTTTCTGTACTGAATTCCTTTTTATTAGCTTAGGTGACATCCAGTCAGACCATTTCCAGTGACCTCTGTTTTGCATTTTCTAATTTTATAGGAAGTCTTTGGTAGAATTTAGAACTTCCTTTAATAGATGTGAAACTGCTGGCTTTAAAAAATCAGGACATCTAATAGCAATTGATTTTTATGATGTCTGTAGAAAGCAACACCTGGACTTTTGCTGCGAAGGGAATGAGGGTAGAATTATGAGCTTTGCAAAAGCTCAAGGTGAGAATCCTCCATTTGCTTGTGCCCAGTGCAGCAACCTCATCCTTTACACTGAGGATTCTTCACAAATTTTGCAGCACTGAGTAAAAGTGAGATTTGTTTTTACTTCATGCACAGCTCAGACACAAAGCTGGCCCTGAATCCCTGAGAGTTCTGTGAGTGGTCCTGCCAGACACCCCCTGAACAAAACAGGTCCTCAGACCTGACTCTGGTCTGGGGCTCAGCAATGAGAGCTCTGATGTGAAGACACAGGTATGGAGGTGCCTAATCTCTATTTATCTGCTTTGGAAATTTTTGGTGCAGTAATTCTGTGGCAAAAGTTCACCTGAGTTCATGTCTGATACTGCTCAGTAACTTGCAGCATCATTACTAATTGGTGCTGCACATTGCACGAGAAAAAAGGTCAAACCTGTTTGCAGGAGCTCATAAGCAAAGGTTAAGGTTTGGCTTCACTTAAACTCACAGTAAAATATCTCTTGACTCCAATGCTTCCAGCATTTCACCCGAGCTGGCTTGCCGAGCTCTCTCCCGTGGGAAGAGCAGTTACCTGTGGCAAAGTGCTGGGAGGTAAAACCTGCACTGAGATGCTGGAGTCTCCTCCTGAACCTCGGAGCTGCAGATCCATTCTCAGGGACCTTGCACAGAGATGAAGCTCAGCCCTACAAGCTCCTGCTGGCACCTGGCACAGGCCTGGGGACAGGGCTGGAAGGGCTTGGATCCCCCAGTCCCTGTGTCCAGCTGCCTTTCACTGCAAACACCCAGGCACATCCCTCAGAGAGCTGATCAAGCTCCATTTTAACAGTAATCAGATTTCTTTGTCCCATTAGTCTTCCTGGGAAGCTATTCTGAAATCTCACTGATCTGATGGTAGAAATCTAATTTCCAGCTTCGATGCATTCATGGCCAGTTCATCCTCATTTGTTCTCGAGCCAGCTCTGTCATCTCACTTAGACAGCTCTCCTCCCTCCTCATGTTTACCTTGCTGTATTTATACATGGCAATCATGCTCCCCCTCAGCGTTCATTTGGCCAGATAAAAGCAGCCAAGCCTTTTTCAGTCTCTTCTCATAGACTCCCCCTTATCCTCCCACTTGTTTTCCTCCTGCCTGTGTTCCAGTCTGTGCTCCACTGGCACAACCACCCAGCCCCCAACACACTGGGGAGGGTTTAATGCCTCCACTGGTGCTTGTCTCTCAGCAGCTTCAATGGTTCAGGTCCAAATGTCTGTCTGGCAGAGGGGGAATGAGGAGATGAGATCCTTCCCCCTGCTGAAGCCTGGCCCTGCTCCCATCCTGTGCAGACAGATCCATGTCACAAACTGTCCCCAGTGCAGTGCTGGGCCCTTCTGCTCCTGCTAAAGCCTCACCCACCTCCTTCCCTCCGGAGATGCCACCCTGGCAACTGCAGCAGGGTCAGTACACAGTGCTGGGAGCCCCCAGCCAGGGATCCTGGAGATGGGACAGGGATGGGACACGAGAGCAGGAGGGAAATGGGAATTACATGTTTGGAGCTGGGACAGAAAAGAGAATAGGAAAAGGGACATGGAAATAAAAAAGATAATGCAGTGGAGGGATCACTAAGAAAAGGGGGGAGAAAAGAAAGAAAGAGGGGAGAAAGAAAGGAGAGAAGGGCAGGGAAGCACAGGAGAGAAAACTTTCCTCAGCCCTCCTCCAACTGGAGCAGGGCTCCCAGCTGTCCTGTCCTGCCTTTGTGCTCTGCCCAGGCCCTGAGAGAGGAGTGGCTCCAGCCCAGCGCCTCCAGGGCTGCTGTCCTTGGAGCACAGGGACAGGAACACATCCCGAGCTCTGGCTCAGCTCTTCAGAGTCCTTTGCCATTCTTTTTTCCATTTTGCATCTGTGCTGATTCCTTTGTGACCCCAGCTGGCACTATAAAGAAATGAATCCTCCAAGTACAACTTGTGCACATTTCTCTGCAGAAAGTGAGAATGGCACCAGGCAAAGTGATTTGGAAATGAACTCGTTAAGGCAGCTATTAGGGCTTTATGTGCTTCTTTGTCTTACTTGGCTGCAGAGCTGCAGACAGACAAAGTGTATTTTTGGCCATCCTCAGCTATTCAGCACTGCAAAGCATCTCATTAATAAGCGAGATGGTGGGAAATCTAAAGGAAATATCAGGCCATATATTTTGATAAATACGCTGAAAATACCAGTTCTGTTGGTCTTTCAGTGATTATCAGGACAACCTGACTGACTAAAATGGCCAGAGCTGCAGCAGGGGGAGCAGCTTTGGGAGAGTCCCAAAGCACCACTTGGGGATTAAACCTTTCCAGCAGCTTAATTTTTGAAGTAGTTCTGTGAGAAGATGGCACTGCAGGCTGGGAATCCAGAATAGGTGCTGGCTTTGACCTTCTCTGAATTCATTTAAATTTCTGCAAAAGGATTAGTGGTCCAGATGGACACTCATCCTAAATTTGACATTATAAGCATTTGCACTTTCAATTTGGGGAGCAAAAATTCATGATGCAAGGGGACCATCTACATCAAAAACATATTTACACATCTGTCTAAACACTTCTCTGAGAGATCTCTGGAGCCAGCCTTTTTATTACATTTTAATGAGATTTTCTTTTAACAACCAAGAAATTACTTACAGGAGCACACGTAGAGATATTTTTGCCTGTCCTGTACAATACTGTCTTTTTTTGCATTAATCTTCTTCATATGGCATTCCAGTGAATAGTTACATTTGGATTAAGGTGCCATAGCCTGAAATATCATCAATTTTAAAGCTGACAACCTTGATGAAATCAACTGCACTTCCTTTTTCCCCTGCTCCCTCTGCTTTGCCCCACCTGGGCTTATTAAGGCTCCAAAGGAAGAGCTGTTTTACCATTTGCCATATCTAAATTTACTGCTAAAGTGCTGAACTGAGTCACAATGTTGTTCGTGAATGGTCTGAGGGAATCAATTGCAACAAATGATAAGGAAGGTGCCCCCAGATGGATGTTTCAGTGGTAGGGCTGGAATAGCTCTGCTGGAGAGCCAGGAGTGACAGCACAGCTCCCAGAATGTCCCTGGATGAGTCAGGGCAGTCCTCAAAAGCACCCCAGGCACCTTCTTGCATCTTTCTGCTTGTCTGTGTCAGCAGGGAACTTGTGTGTCTGATGTGGGAAACAATGAAACAGCAAAGTGAGATTACTGATTAATGCTTCATTGATTTACTGGTGTTGTGTTAATGGATAATTATATTTATTGAGTTATTTATCTGTTCTGAGAAGCAAACATACCTCAGAGTTGCTAAGACACCAAGCCTTGCTGACCCAGACAGGCATGAGACTCCAGTTCCCATTCCCAGAGACTGGGAAGATACAGGGAGGGGAAAGCCAAGCTTTCAGTGTCTGGGATGTCAGGAATGCTGCCCTGGAGTTTGAAATAATGCTGGCAGACAACAGGCCTGAGAGACATTGCCTTGGTTGATTTCCTTGAACTGATAAGAACATTGCTACAGTGGGGTGGGGTAATATCTACCTTACAGGAGCTGTTTCCGTCCAGATTACTGGGAAAGAAGCGTGAAGTCACCCCACATGAGAGAGTGTGGTAGCTTGGATTGGAAAAACAATGAACACTGCTGCTACCTTGGGATATATCTGGGAAGAAAACAAGTCATCACAAGATACTTTGGAAGCCACAACAGTTCTTAAGAAACTGAAAACATGGTAGAGACAATCTAGTTTAGAAATCTTTGTTGGAGTACTGGGTGTTCTAAAACATCAGCAGAGGCAATCTATCCTGCATTATGGTGTGAAGCTCTTGACTACTAGCATTAAACATAAAAGAAAAAAAGCAAAATATTTAAATAATACAGTGTTATCTTCTTGGAGATGTTAATAAAGTCATTCCTGACAGTCCAGCTGCTTTGTCGGTGAAGGGAGGGAGGCAAAACTCAGGCTGCAACACTGCTGCCTCCTTCGTTTAACCTATGGAAGAGCCCCTGAGCAGTCCTGCAGTTGAAACAAATGAAACCTTTTTGCTACAAAACCAGGAGTAATGTTAGAAATCAAGGTGCTATAACTGTACCAAGGAGTCCAAAATGTTTTACATTGTGTGCAAAGGATTTTTAAAAACCAAAGCTGGAGCCCTGAAAGGCAAACGTGGGCAGTTACAATGTATGCTCAGAGACATTTTATCTATGTCCTCAATTTAAGTTATAAACACATTTACCAAACAGAATAATTTACCAAGAAAGGCATTGTATTTATACTGGCAGTTCTAATGAAAACATCAATTCCAATCTGGTTCCAGCTGCATAACAAATGGATACATATTTCAAAGTACCATCAGGAGAAGGGATGGCAAATTTCAATTGGAGCAGCATCATTTAAACAACGGAGCCCTGCAAGGAGCAAATGAGGGGTTTTACTGAAGCATGGGGTCAGACTGCAGGCAGAGAGGTTGGTTGTGGGGAACACACTCATGTTAAAGGGTAATGAAGTGCTGGGGTGGCTGCTTGAGCCCATCACCACTTTTACTGAAGGCTGGCAGCAATGGGTGAGGAAGGACAGGGACCTGGCTGGCACTGGGGTCCCAGCACCTTCACCTTCCTCTCCTTGCCCTCTGTGCTCGCCTCACTCTGAACATGCACTTTGCTTTGCTGACATCTTGTGGAGATCTAGATTGAGCTTAATTTACTGCAGAATATCCTGTTTCCAAGAAGTGGGTTTATCTGCAGGGTGTCTCTTACATAAGGGCTGTGGCTCAGGGCTCAGGGGAAGCTGCTCCTGCATGTGCAGCTCTGACCGAGCACTTTTCTGCTGAAACAGGCAGAGGGATTTTCGAGGTCAGCTCTATTTCGTGGTGAGTGCAGAGCCTTTGAGTCTCAGCTGTTTTCCTCGGTTGCTGCTAAGAGATTATCTCAGATCAGGATGTGATTCCAGAGCTGAAGTCTTTGCATTGAACATCTGCCAGCCAGGCTGCCAGGGCTCTGCCATCTCCCCCAGCTACAGCTCTGTGACATTTACAATCAAACCAACAGGAAGCACATCTCTCTTGGGGTCTGCCAGTGGGAACTGGGGCTGGAGCCCATCCCTCATGTCACTGTGTGCCCCCCACAATACAGCTGCTCTCACACAGCCTTGAGCCTGCTCAGGGGGCTTGGCTCAAGGACCTGTCCTCCCTCCCGGCTGCCCACAGCCCCAGTTAAACACAGACACTTGGATCTGGGTCTTTCTGCTCTGAAAGTGTTGGTGGAGTCAGCTCTGCCTTCCCCCTTCCCTTATGCCCTGGCTGTGGGCAAGGACCAGCTGGAAGGAAGAGCCAGGACCCTCTGGCTCTGCTGTGGGATTCGAGCACGCCGATGGCACCGGGAGCCACCAAGACAATGTGAATTCTCACCCAGCTCAGCTGGCTGCAGCTTGTTTTCTGCACCATGATGAGCTGAAACAAAACTTTACCAGAGTGCTCTACTACTTACCAGTGTTGAATTAATGACCCTGAGCTTGTACACATCCCCTCAAACCCTTTTCCTCCCCCCCCCTTGCACACAGCACCCTGAACTCAGAATTATTCCTTCTACACAGTTCTCTTTGCTCAATACTTAAGTAGCCACCCAGGCTGATTTACCTTGATAGCACAGTCCATTTTCTACACATTTATTCATGAAGCTCTTGTAACTGCTGGCTGGAAATACATCAAATTCAAATCTAATGCTATCCCTGTTTAAAAAAACCCAACAAAAAAAATCCCAGCCCACAAAAAGTCTCTCTCTTCCAAAAGGTGAGAATTTTATTCTGGTCTGAACAGTAAGGAAAGATTTAAATGCCTAAAGGAAAGGGAATTAGACTGAGTTCCTGCTCTGAGCCTGGGCTGTGGGGTGCCACAGAGAGCATCAGTCCCCATCCTGCAGGACAGTATTGTGGAAACTGGGCACCAGCCCAGCCACAAAAAAGGGAATAAGTGAGCACTCTGCAGTAGATACAAACCTAGACTTCTCAACTGCTAAATGGAACTGCTTCCTTCTCTTTGTGTGGGTCTTCTCTGCCCACACAGTGTCAGTGAGACGGCTGAAGGCTCCAAACAGGAGGGTTCACTCTGCCACCTCCCACCACCCATCATCTGCAGATCATTCCTGGAAATGTCTTGTCTAGGCTTCAAGATCCACGATGTTTTATTTGTGTCAAGCTTTGCTTAGCTCTTGGCTCTCAGCAGAGGATTCACCCATACCAGAAAGTTTGCTAAGATCTTGATAAGACCTCAAACATCACTTCAGCCCATAGCCAAGTCTTTGTCAAAGTCCCTCTAAGAAATCTTTGGAGCTCTCCAGCACTACCACACAGTTTCCCCTTCTGGCCCCATCTCCTTGAACTAAACAACCTTCACTTTAAAATCTTTTTTGGATGTAGTACACTGCTCTCATGCTGGGGAGCACCATTTTGATTTCAGGCTTATTTGGGAAAGTTTGCTCTTAGATCCATGTGCTGTGGATAAGCCCTCCCAGCACGGGTGGTTTTCTTCTCTTCTGGCTGCTGGGCAAAGTGTGTGTTTTGCTGTCACATCCTTCATCCACAAATGCAAGAGAGTCCAAGGGCTGCCCAGGGGGTTCCCCTTCCTCATAATCTCTCTCACACATATGCATGGATTATCAGCCTCACAAGGGCTGAGGACATAAAACATCCTCCAGAAATAAATGTGCTGGAAGAAATTGCTGCCTTCAGGAGCTAGGGATCTGTGTATGTGACTCTGTTCAGAAACAACACCACCATTACCCAAATAAGAGTAAACAGGCAAAATAACAGCTGATGATTCAGGGGAGCCATAATGTTAAAACCCACAGAGGGCTGGATGCTGCAGCCATCCAGGTGGAATTCCTGCCAAAGTACATGGGATTACATGGGATTATATCCATTAGACAAGTACATCTACATGGTATTCTGCCCTTAATCCACAAGCAAACCTGCAGGTGAAGATTGGAATCCCTGTTCCCTCTGTGCAATATTGCTGCTCTCCTTCAGCATGCAACACATGTAACACACGTGTGCACACCTGCCCTCAGACACACGTCTTGTCTTGCCAGCCACATATTCCTCTTCTCTGAGCTTGTCTCAGTACCCACCTCTCCACTTTCTGCTGAGGGGGGTGCACATCAGCACGTGCACCTCCCTGCTCCATGGGAGAGAAGCAGCATTGGTGAGGCCAATGTTGGGGCAGTTACTGCAAGTCTCAGTAGGGGAATGTACTGGAGGACAGTCAGGATCAGGCAGGGAGTTTTCAGAAGCTCTTGTCTAGAATTTGTAAATGCCCTTCTTAAAAGGGCAAAACTCAAAACTTGAAACAATGCTGGTACCTGCAGGCAATTTATAATGAGCTGAAGATGGAGCAGTGTGTTTCTATTTTCTTAATCTTCCTCTGCAAGCTCAGATGGCAGAGTTTTCCAAGGGGAAGGAGAAAGAAAACTGTCCTTGTGACCTCCAGAAAGAGATGCCTGACCCCACTCTGCTGCAGCTTCCTGAGTGATAGATTTCTATTGCTAGAAGGACTGCACAAAGAAAGTAAGAGGAAAGAAAAGGCCCAGTCTCTGCATCCCCATCACTGACTGAGATGAACAAGAAAGAAGCATTATCCAATTTCTTTCTAGAGATGCCCATGAAACCCCCCTGACCTGGTGCTGAGTTTGTGAGGACCTGGTATTCAGGGTTTTTACAAACTGACCTGACACAGAACAGCAATGTCACAAGGGTCAGAAGTAAACTCCCAGCCCAAGGACCAAAAGAGATCTCAGGTTTAGTGCAGATGAGGGATGTGATCCCTCAGCTATTTAGGATGTATCCAGGAATTCAGCCATCTCCAAAATACTTTTGTTCCTCATGTACTTAAGTATCATATGGCATCAGGAACTCTGGGAAAGGTGGCTGCAGCTGGGAGGAATGTGAAGAACGTCTGTTTCTTACCCAAATGGGCAGCTTAAGCAAAAGCCAGAAAAGCTAAAATTCAAAAATAAGAAGGAATGAAAGGAGATCCATGATAATTTCTCCCCCCATCTGTAGCTATCAGAAGAAGGAATGCTCTACTGAGTGGTCTCTAGGTATGAATTTAGTCAATGGTGTTCAGCAGAGAGCCCATGATGTGGGACACACCACGGCAGGAAAATGTCCCTGGCACGAGGACTGAAGTCACTGTGCCATGAGAAGCTCCCTGGTTAAGTTCCAGGTGTAGCCAGGCATTACTGCCATTGGCTTAATGGGAGAGGCTCCTTCCAGGCACATCCTTGGCAGGGGAGTCCATAGAAAGCTTCCAGCTGTGCCACCCTGAGACAGCAAGAAGCCAAGGGACCTCGTACATTTGAGTAGAAAGCAGAAAGGAAAAGGCACTGCAGGTCTAGGGAAGAAGAGCTGCTGGGCCAACCTCTGCCTGTCCCTGGGGCTTGTATTTACCTGGACTTGGAGTTTCAGCCATTTAAAAGGAAGAGAAGTCAGAGGGCAGTAAACCCTGAGAAGATCCCCACTGAGACAGTGCAGAAACCAGAAGGAAGTAAAGCCATGTCCTGCCTGGCATCGTCCCTGATGTTGGCCAGAGAGGAATGAATAAAGAAGGACAGCATTGAAAAGGAGATCACATCCTCCAAAACTTAGACAATCTGTCAAGAAAAGCTGTCCTCCACAGCAGTGGCAGAGGACAGAAAGAAGGAAGAATGCCTTGATCCTGAAGAGCTTTCCTCTTCCTCTCTCCTGCTTTCCTCAGCTCCTGGGAAGACGATTCCCTCCAGCTGTCTATGTGGCAAGAGCTGCTCTGCACACAGCAGAGAGAGACAACAAATGGACACCTCAATTCCCAAACTGCAACACAGACATAACCAAAACCTTATGACTGACCCAGTCAATCCCATTCCTCAAACAAAAAAAGGCTTCCCAAGGTTTCTCAAAGGGAAACGTCTCTGCACTGCAACAGGAATGCCCATGACTCAAAATTCCATGCAGCATATTTCTTGCCTAAGTATATCCCATATCAACTTCCACACAGAAAGCAGCTTAAATCAATTTTATATTTGCTTTCCTGTCCCATTTATGTGTTTAAAGATCAGGGTATTCTGAGGAAGAACGGAAGTGTCATTATTTTTGAGGCTCAATAACACATGTTACATATCACAGAAACTTGTATTTCCCCAACAGACAGGAATATGAGTCTGGATTTGATTAACATAAAAAGACCCTTACCAGAAAGTGAGTAATCTGTATTAGTCATCCTCATGGCTGGAGTGTAAGATACACTTGGCATGTCATGGCCCTTCTCCTTCTGTTTCCGTCGATACCACACAAAGAGTGCCAGCAAGACCATAATAATTAGAAGGAGAATAATAATTCCAATGATTGCTCCCACTGAGTGCCTCTCTGATCCAAGAGCAGGGCTAATTTTAGTATAGGGGTTTAATTCTTCCATCATAAGAGCCGCTGTTAAAAGTAATTCATAACACACTGTAAATTGAATCGTGCATTTCATTTTTGAAACACTGTTGTTTTTTTTTTAAGGCAAGTACATCATTGGAGAGGAGGAGAGAGAGGGAGAGAGGGATTTTATAGAGAGAATTCCACTGTACCTTGATCACATCGGATTCCTTTGAAGCCTGGACTGCAGTAGCAAGTGCCTGTGACGTGGTCACACGTTGCATTGTTCATGCACTCACACAATTGTTTGCAACCATAACCAAATGTTCCTGGAGAGCACTCTGGGGAGCCAAAGAAAAACATTGGAAAGAATTCTACTGTTTTTGGGAATGGGCACAACACTTGTCATGGGAAATTCAGTAGAGAAGTCTCCCTGGTTTTAGGATCTCTAGGATAGCACCCTAATGTGAAACAATTATTAGTCTAAAGCAGAAGCTAAATGTATTCTGTGTGCAGTTTGTTACTTACTAAGCTGCAACTTTCTGAAAAATTCATAGAATGAAATCAGTGGCAGATACAAGGGCTTTAGAAGGCTTGATGTGTATTACAAATGTTCAGAGTTTAACAGAACTTGATGTCAGAAGCTGTAGACAGCAGAGCTCAGCATTCTTCACCAACCTACCTGTTTTTTTTCTCATGGGAGGAGCTGCAAAGACAAGTTTTAATGAGCCTTTATATGAACCCAACAGCCTTTACCAAACAAACCCCACATGCTTTCCTACTCATCCCTGCCAGTGCCACGAGGTGAATAGAACACTGCAGGTGAAATTTCAGAACTGAGCCTCTGAATGGTGTGATTTGCCCTGCTTCAGAGTCAGGGTTCCTAATACAGAAGGAATTTCTATCCTGTCTTTGTGTTTCTATCAAAGACAAAATGATTGAATGTCCAGCTGAGAAATTTATTCATACAATTACCATGATGGGCTATTACAATAAATCTGTAGGCAGCTTACTGTACTTCTGGAGGCACTATTCAAGAATAAATTGAAAGAAACAATGTCTGTCACATCCCACTTATTTCCATGGAGAAAGTGCATTACTGAAAACATGCACCCTTGCTATGATCCTATGGAATATATTGTCCAAGATGAGACTCCTTGTGTGTCACTGCAAATGTTTTTCATTGCATCACAACATCTCCCCAATGTCAGTCTCAAAGTAGCTTCTGGCAGCCAAAATTTAATATTGACACACTCAGGCACACTCAGGCACACTCTGAGAACCATAGCCAGTGTCTGTTTATTGATTTGCAGTATGTATTAAAACTTTATCTTTAATCTGTTGGTACTCAAACAATGAAAAAATTAAAATTACTACAATGAATGCTCATTCTTTTATTAGCCTGCAGCCTACTTAAAATGAATAAGGCCTAAATTTTGGGACTGCACCACAGAAATGATGCCTGCAATTAAGCATTTCATCTGCAATGCAGTGTGACTGCCCATTCAGCAGGATTTGGAGAAGGAAGGAGCCTTAATGAAGAGATTCTTTTAGATTAAACAGTAGAAAAACAGTAAATAAATACATTTGTAGTTTGGATAGAAAAGAAAGCCTCAGGCTTTATACAGGGGTCAAATCATAAAGCAGCTCCTTGTACAAAATCTGCTATTGTGCAGTTCTTTGTGGGATTCTTTAGTTTCCTATTTTGATTGTGGCTGCAGTGAAGAGTGTCCCCAAATTCCAGAAAGTTGGCCACTTACAGAGTTACAGTAGTGCCATGTGCAATTCCCCACAAGCACACAAATTTAGCCCTGAGATATTCACTTTGCTGAATGCAAGTGTGTGCAAAAGCATATTTATGAATTAAGTTACATGCACAAATACTTCCATAAAGATCCACGTAGCAAGCTACGGCTAAGAAGCCTTCCCTTGCAAATCTGGCAGGAATGTTACTGAATTACCTTACTGCCAAAAAACATGAGGGAACCCTGTGGAATGAATGCCTAGGGAAGATGAGGTGGATTTCACCTGTGTTTAGAATCACAGTAAGTGTGTAAGAATTTCCTTGTGAATTACTACACTGGACAAACAAATAATTATCCAGTTACAGCACATCCAATTTGCAGGACCCTCATTCCATGTTCTTTAAAAAGACATTTGGCAAAGCCTGCTGAATATTCCAGTGGGATGTGGACAACAATCCCAGTAGGATGTTCCAGATCCCTTGCAAGGGAATTGAGGTTCATTGGGAAACACTTATTCATTGCTCAAGCTAAACTCAGACCCTTCCCAAAATGGCAAGCAGCCTTGTTCCCTTTGATCTGCTTTCATTGTAATGATGAATCTTTATTTGATCCATGTCTACATAATTTCTGTGGGAAAGCCCCATATCCCCAATATTCCTTGGAAGGCAGAGAGCAGAAATGACTTATTCCTTGGAACCCTTCTGTCTTCATGCACTGGGAAACCTGGGGCTGCTGCTCTCAGCAGCATTACCAAGGCCTGAGGCAGCTTTAGGGCTGGGTATTAATCAGGTACAAGTTGTTTGGGAAGGCCCCATCCAGTCAGCACTGAGTGCAGTGATTTGCTTTCTCTCACCTAAATTCAGCCTGGGAATGAAAGGCCCAGTTTGCAGGGATTCACTGAATTTCCTTATGCTTAGGCTGCCCAGTTTTCCAGAGGTTCCCTCTCCTCCCTATGGATTATATAAGGTGCCTGGGGTCATTGTGCTGCTGACATCAACACCTCATTTAAGACCCTGTTTGTGCAAGAATTCTGAAACACAGACCCGTCCCTGGAAAGGAGGGGGCTGAGGGCACTGGTACTTACTCTGCTCGCACTGTTTGCCTGTAAATCCCGTCCTGCACGTGCACTGCCCAGTGATGTGGTCACAGTCAGCTCCGTTCTGGCACTGGCACACATTGGCACAGTTCTTTCCATAAAAAGCAGCTGGGCAACCTTTCAGCAAACAGAACAAGGAAAGAGTAAGAAATAAGCTGAAAGCCAAACTCAGATGTGTTATCAGCACAAAGTATGTGTATAAATCTATGGATTTTCAGCCTCTGTATATTTAATGACATTTATCTGATGGTCTAAATGCAGAGATACTGTGACAGCCAATTTTCTTGAAGTAATGTTTCTCATCTTTACAGAATTGCCTCTTAAGTGTTTCAGAAGAATGAAAACTTGACCCATCTATACAAACTACATTTTCAAGAAGTGCAAGAAGATGCTAAACAGAAACTCTCTGGAAGACCAGGGATCAATCAATTACTTGCAAGTAAAAGAACCTTCTTAAAAGGCTCACCAGAATTGGATCTCCTCTTTCACACTGGTAATTTGGCAGTAGGATGAGAAATCTCTAACCACAAAATACTGGGGCATTAACAAGCAGAGACACTGACTATGCAAATTCTAACAATGAATCAATAATCTCAATGATTTCCCCCTCCTTTACTGAGCTCCAAAGGCATAAAAAACCTTGGAAAGCTTCAGGACTATTTTCTTAGGGGTGATGTGAGGTTATCAGGAGTAAGGAGCATGTGGTTTTCCAGGGAAAACTGCAATACTTGGAAGAGACACGAGGTAGCAGCACATACTTTGACAGATTCCCTGTCTCTGAAAGGCTTACGCTGAGTGCAGTAGAGCCCCGTCCAACCATGGGTACATCTACATTCTCCATCGTAGGGGCTGCACAGTGCTCCGTTGTGGCAGTTGCATGAATGAAAGCAATCAGGGCCCCAAAACCCAGTGGGACAAGCTATGAAAATAAAAAATATTTGTCAGCTGACAAAAAAAAAAAAAAAAGGCAACAATACTGTGTTAGTGCTATGGAGGAGCAAGAAAAAGGGAGAACCTGTCTGTGAGGCATCAGCAAAGGCAGAACCCTGCAGTGCTGAGCTTGGCCGTGACTCCTGGGCAGTGACCAGTCCTTCCTCGGCAGTGACCAGTCCTTCCTGGACAGTGGCCTGGTCCCTCCAAGCCACCAATGGCTCTCCAAACCCTGGTGCCCCCCTATAACCTCTCCCTGGCACAGGGGTTTCTCCCAGCAGGTCGATGGAGGGGATTCTGTCCCTCTGCCCTGTTCAGATGAAACCTCACCAGCAGAGCTGCCTCCAGCCCTGGGGAACAACAGCAGAAGGATTTGGAGCTGCTGGAGCAAGTCCAGAGGAGGCCATGGAGATGCTGCAAAGGCTGGAGCCCCTCTGCTCTGGTCCAGGCTGGGAGAGATGGGAATGCTCCCCTGGAGAAGGCTCCAGGGAGAGCTCAGAGCCCCTTGCAGGGCCTAAAGGGGCTCCAGGAGAGCTGGAGAGGGACTGGGGACAAGGCATGAAGGGACAGGACACAGGGAATGGCTTCCACTGCCAGAGGGCAGAGATGGATGGGATCCTGGGCAGGAATTCCTCCCTGTGAGGCTGGTGAGGGTGCCCAGAGCAGCTGTAGCTGCCCCATCCCTGGGAGTGTCCAAGGCCAGGTTGGACACTGGGGCTTGGAGCAGCCTGGGATGGTGGAAGGGGTCCCTGCCCATGGCAGGGGGGAATGGGATGGGCTTCAAGTTCCCTTCCAACCCGAAGCATTCCAGGATTCTGTGATTCCTGATCCTCTGTGTAGGGCAGGAGGCAGGTTCAGTCTTTGCTGCAGTGAACCAGTGACCCTCAACATGACCCCACTCTGTGCTATGGCCACTCTCCCTGCCTCACTGGCATTATCTGTGAGGACAATTTAGGCAGAGTTGCAAGATATGGAGGTAATTTAATTTTCTTTTTGACATGCTGGAATTCTTGCATAATAAAGCCCAGCTATTCAGGTTTACTTTGCTATGCAATCAACCACTAAAATTACCACATTCATTTGAAGCACAGAGTGCTACTCCAATCATGTAAAAATGTAAAGAAAACTTCTTCCAGTATGAATTCCCATCCACAAATTCAGATTGCTTTTGTTGTTGGGGGCTAATAATAAATTAAAATCTCTGGGTCTATTTTATATTTCAACAAGTACAATATTAATACATTAAAAAAAGTTATTTTAAGCCTCCCTCCAAAAAATGAATGCAGCAAGTTACAGTTATTAGTGCCAGACTAAAAGATCCAAAATTATGATAGCCCTTCAATATAACAACTATATTTTTGCTTTAAAAAGCACTTTCCATTGCTTCCTGCTAAAGACATGAATTAATAAGGCACGGTTCCCAGGAAACCTGAAAGTACAAACACCAGGCCTATATTCATGGATGCCAATGGCTCCATGGATGATAAATGGAAGTTTCTGGCATTTGACAGATGCCTCTAAAGCCAGAATGAAGGGCCAAAAAACCCCTGCCATGACGTAAATCTAACAAAAGGTCACTGGACTCACACAATGTGAAGCTGAGCAGGATTTGGCCTGAAGTGTTTGTGCTATAAGCAACCAGAAATACTTTTGCAATGCCTTTCTAAGGCAGAGCTGCAGGAGCTGTTAGTGAATCCAGAACTGGCTCTGGAGTTGAAGCTAAAATTATCTCCTGTGAGCTCCAAGTCCAGGTCATTGCAGGTTAACGGGAGTGCAGGGCTGGAAATAGCCCAGGAGGGGAGGCCAGGTGCCCAGGGAGGCTGGAGTGGGACAGGGTCACCTTGGGAGAGTTCCCTTTGTGTGCAGGGAGTAATGAGCAAAGAGCCACGTCCTCCTCTGCTCAACCAGAGCACAGAGCACCCACGGCCAGGTCCTGCCTCCCAAACCGCTCCTGCTGACCTGGCTGGCCTCGCTCTGCAAGGAAACCCATCTTTTTTCAAGGTTAACAGACACTAACAGACATTTCCCAATTAGATGGCTAAATATAATGAGGAATATGTGCAGCTTTCTGTCTTTTTTTCCATTTTTTTTCTGCTGTTTTTGAGTGACAGCAATATTCTGCCTGTGGAAGACGTACAATAAAAGCAAAATTACAGCCGTCTGTTTTTATCCGATTCCTGCTTTATCACTTGGAGTTTAATATATTTTACTCTGGAATGCTGTCTAATATGTTAGTTGTATCCTGAATATGAAGTAACATTTCTGAATGATCGGATATTGCCTCCCTCTGTGATCTAGCTTCAATTAAGGGATGCTCTCAGGAAATGACACTTTGGGATCAGCAAATGCCAATCTTCTACCTGGGCAATTTTCAGAAAGAAATCCTTCATCCCTACAAGGCCACATTGACTTTTACAATTAAATTACATTTAATAGAAATATTTCAGCTGCCTAATTTCTCAATTCTAGGGATTTGGTACATGAAAACATTTACTGTTTAATAATGTCTAAATGTAATAGCTGAAAGGAAATGATTTCAAAAAAATAAATAGAAAGGAATCCAGCTAGAAATTAAAAGGGAGCATGGAGCTTTCTTTTCTGATAAGAGCTTGTGACCTCGCTTTCCTGGAATAAAAGCAAGTCAGGGCTTCTGCAAACTCTAAATGAAACTAATTCAATCCAAAGCTAACTTAGATTAATTAAAAGAAATCAGCTTTAAAGAGAGCTGTAATACAACAGAGATTTCCCCAGATTCTGTCTTTAACTTTCAGAAAGCACTAAACAAACACAAAAATAGGATATTTGAAGGCAGAGGTGGAGAAATGAGCCTTAGCTTACTCTGGGAGCAGTCCATCCCTATCCAGCCCGGGAAGCACTGGCACGATCCATCGATGGGATTGCAGGTCCCGTTCTCGGTGCACTGGCACACCTCAGCACAGTCCTTCCCAAATTTCCCACTGGGACACACTGAAAACACAAGGCAGTTTACTGCAGGCTCTCCAAAAGGAATGTGAGGAAATCACAGAACTCAGTGTTTAGCAATTAGAGATAAAATTAATTACAAAGTTTTTTCTTTGATGAAGCAAAATTCCTCTGGAAAGCAGGAAAAGGCAGAAAGGATTCGAGTCCGTTTTGCTTGCATCCCAGGAGTAAAAACAATAGGAATAAGTAACATCAAAATCCATTTTTCTGCTGGAAAATGAAGCTAGTCTAGTCAGAAGATTGCAATTATTGAAGGGCAGAATGGAAGGATGACAAGAGGAGAGACAAAACAGAGAAGAGGGGTCATTAGGAGAGGAAAAGAACAAGAAAAATTTAGGAGAATTCAGTGAGTAGCAGCCCTAAGTGAGTGGCTGAGACTGNATATATGTTATGTATCTGTTTGACTGAGAGCTGTTTAACAGATTTGCTGCATCCCAACAAAATCAGCACCTTTCCCTGTGTGCCCACCTGAGTGAAGCTGGAAGAAAAGAAACTCTAAATTTTTTTTCCAGAGTCATCTTCTCACATCCTAAGCACAGTGACAGGAAACTAATAGACATGTAGATCTTCAACCTCCCACCAAATTATTGGAAATCTTTAATGTTAAAGTTGATGGAAAGCTCTGCTCAGTAACGAATGAAATGTTTCATTTCTGGGCTCTTATTGGCTGTGTTCCCTGACAAAAACAGATGTATTTTCAAAACAAGATAAAACATACAGTCCATCTTAGCAAGGAGTGTAACAAATGGAACTGGACTTGTATCCTGGTAAATAATAGCCGTGTCAAAAAAGTGATTAAGGCACTTCCCTGAATTATGCAGCTGTTTTACCACTTCAGCCTCTCTCACTTTCTCAAAAGTAGTCTCTGCAGGTGACCTCAATCTATCCTGACTGTGAATCAGCCACAGATTGAAATCCTGAGCTGTGATTCATTGTCTTTTATATAATATGCCATCTTCTGCTCTTACTATAGCAGAGTATTGTTTTCTGCTTGTGTTTCTATAGACTATGGATTTATCTGTAGGAGTGGATAAAGTTTGGTTTGGCTTTCACACTGTGTGCTAAACAGAACAGTTCCTAAGTGAAAGGAGATAAAACTAAAGACAATACACAGCCAGGATGAAGAGAATACACAAAGAGAGGAGGAAAGCAGAGCCCTCCTATCACAGACAGCAAAAACTGAACTGGTGTGTCAGCCCAGGCTCTTGGACAGGCCACACCATTGTTCCTTCCAGTGCTCTGCATGAAGCAGCTCCAGGCACTGTTCTGTGGCATCTCTGAGATGGAGATAGGCAGCACCACCTCCAGGAAGGCTGGGCTCTGTATGTACAAAAAATGTAATTCTCTAAGGACTTCCTTAGAAGAGGAGCTGATTTGTTTTGCACCATGGAGTACTGATGGAGCAGGGCAAGATCTGTGATCCAAACAGAGCTGCTGGCAAGGGACCAGGCCACACTTTGGTGCTTTGGTGCACACAGGCAGAGCTGGTCCCTCCACAGGAGCTCCTCTTGCCTCTGGAAATGGGATGATGCCCTCTGGAATGTCAGCACAGGTTGGTTCTCCCTAATCCAAACTACCTGGTTGTGGACTGACAGAGTGACTCTTGTGAAGATGTGAGATCCCAATCCAACCACTTTTATAATGCCTCAATCATTTTTAGAGAGCTGTAAAACAAGGCCTAATGCTGCTTTCTTCAGCAGCACCTGACTGTACAACACGGATTGGGATGTTAATTAGCTGGAAAAGCTCTGAAGAGGGACTCCCAAAATCCCTGTGGGATGTCAGGTGTGTTCTAGCAGTGATAACAAGTTATTATCAACCCATCTTGCTCCGTGATTGGGAAAGATATTCATAAAACAGCTGTTTAGTTATTTGCAGATCAGAATCCCTGGTACAACCTGTGCAGCTTTGGGGATTACACAGCTCCTCACATGCACATACTGCTGGTGGAAGAATGTTCCTGCTGCCAAAGGCATAAGGAGATGAAAATTCCAAAGTGAAATCTTCATTTCACGTTTTTCTAATGGAAAATTAATTAGCATTTTTCTTTCTACAAAATAAAGTTACATGTTAACTCATTATGACAAACTGCAACACAAATTGATTTTAATTAGGACATGAATATTTTAAGATTAATTTGCTGGATAGATCAACATTTCAAAGTAAAACCAGAAGTGCTGAACATCTGAGCAAAAATAAAATAGTTTTCTTAAGAGGATAATTAGACCTGCTTACGCTTTGAAATCTGGTTAATGTTTCACATAAAATGGACAAATTCACTGAAATATGTTCATTTTAATAAATTAATTGGTGTAATGTTTAATTGACTATACAGCACAGGAAAAAAAAACCAAAAAGCCATGGTTATACTTAATCTGTGTTTAACAGTTTTGGGTAACTGCTGCCTGCAATCCCAGCTTACTGAGAAGCAGGTCATTGAAAGTGTGATTCAATTTTGGCAGAGATGGGGACTTCACAGGGGCAGTGGCCACCACAAATCACTTCTTTTAAACATCTGTGTAGAAAATGACCACTGCAATATGCAGCAATTGAAAGTGCAGAAGGCTGAATAATTTTGTGGGTATTTGTAGGATAAAATGAAATCTGGAGTTAAATGTGGATCTTTCAAAAGTACAGAAAGGTGATGGATGCTTGGGGGAGCTGAAGTTCCTCTTCACCTGTGAAAATGAACTCCTCAACCTCACTGCAAACTTTCCTGTCTCCTGCACTTGTGTCCAGGGTTTTAGCTATTCCCAGCCAGTCCTGCACAGTGTAAAGGAGGTTTTGGGATTGTTCACCTGAGCTGGCCTTTACCTTTACCAGTACCTCCCTGTCCTGCTGCAAAGATCACTTGAAGGTGCCATCAACATTCAGGTGAGGACAGGCTGAGCAGCAAGAAAAACGAAGCCATTGGATGCTGATGTATTTACAGCAGGTGTCTCATTCCAATCCAGTGTGCAGAGCTGGTTTATTTATGATCCAGGAGCATCTTGTGTTTACAAGAGGGTGACTGAGTGAGTACCTGCTTGCATTTTCCCTCTGAAGTAAAGATTTTCTTGGGATCTAAACTGCTGAACCAAGGGAAAAAGGCAGGAACCATGGGATGGGACAGTCACAGACAGGAGGGAGGTGCTCTGGGTGGTACCTTGGTTGCAGAGAGGGCCCGAGAAGCCCGGCAGGCAGTCGCAGTGTCCGGACACGTGGTGACAGGGACCATTGCTGTGCACGCACTGGGGACACGGCTGGCTGCAGTGGTGGCCGTAAAACCCAGGGGGGCAAACTGAAAACAGAACAAACCAAGCTGTCACAGCTTTTCCAATGTTTTCTCATCACTGAGAGCTCAAGAATTCTCTGTCTGTCTTAATCCCAAACCAATATTTCTTAATTTATCAACCACAATTTTGTGGACAGCTGAAATGATGAAGCCTGTTGGATTGTTCCATGTCCAAGTGCAGGCTCTGGGTAAAATTGCTCCTGTGTTCAAACATTCCCACCTTCCTTCCTCATGGAAATCCTTGGCTATTTAATACCACAGTGGAGTTCTCAGCAGCCTCTCTCTCAGGACACTCATTTGAGTCTCTCTAATCTGAACTCTTTGACAAAACAGGAGTTTAAGATGTTTGAGACCTCCCAGCCTACTGCAGATGTGGTTAATAACACACCTTCCAAAGATTTTAGGATAGATAGAAAAAGAAACACTGGCACACAAGTACAGACAACAGAAACTCAGAAGCAAATGGAAATCGAGTCAAGAAATCAGAGGAGGTGTATTAGGAAGCAATATTTTATGTCAAAACAACTATGCCAAAAGCTGTCTGGTGCAATGCCTGTGCTAAACTGAGGCAGTCATTTATACATTTAATGGCAGGAGCAACAGCCACCAAGTGATGAACAGAATCCAATAATGCTAATTATGTAACACCATACAAAATCGCCTGATTTGCATCAGTAATCACACTAGATAGCTGAGTAAACTTGTAATGAATTGTGTGCTTATTTTGCCTAAAACCTGGATTGAAATTGTTATAGAATTTGTACATCAGGTATAGAGTCAGGATTATGGCTCAGCATCTCTTCTAAAAGCAGACTTTTGCTTCTAAGAGCATGTAGAGTGAAAAAGCAGCCACTGTCCAAACATTCATTGCAACAGATAACACAAAGAAATGTTAAATTGCAATAAGCGACAGTAAAAATAACTTTATATGTTTTTATTTTTACTCCTGTGATTCTCTGTTCTATAGTTCTGGCTCAGTGGTTACTAAATCATGTCTGTTCTATTTTTCCAGCAAATGAGAATTTTCTCTTGGACTGTTTGTTCTCAGAGGGTGTCAGGCTCTTACCCCATGCACATTTCCAGCTGGAGCTTAGCTGACAGGTTGGTTGATGATGCAGTAGCTATAAAACAACCTGGATCATTCCTGGAGACATTTCTGCAGGCTTAAGAGCACTAAACCATCCCAGTGTCTCATGTAATCCTGATTACATGGACAGAACAAGTTGGCTGAGTATCATCTTCAGTATCACCCTCAGCTCTCCTTGTACAGCCTAAATTCTATTTCTAAATGAATTTCTAATAGAAAAATGTGGATGATTTTGAGAACAAGCTTAGCAAGGTCTCCTGTTCACCAGGTATTCCTGAGCCTGAATCCCACAGAAGAGGTGGAAGCAAGCTGGATTCCCAGGCCATATGCTCACAGAGGCAATAGCAGAAGCATCCACAGGATCCCTCTGCTGTCAGCCCAGTGGGGAGGAAAATTTCTCCCCATTAGATCCTTAGCAAACATCCTCAGGGAGCAGCCTGATTCCTGGGCTTGCAAACTGGGCACAAGGTCTGCTCCTGCAGCCTGTGTGCCAACAGCTGATAGAACTAAGCTGGGGTTTTTTCATTTCAGAAAGGTCAGAAACTATTAACTTCTGGAAGTTTTGTACTCTTAAGGTTTCAAATTTGTAAAACATTTTCTTCCTCATCTCCCTGAAGCTCTGAGCACCACATTTTAGCCTTGGAGAGAGGTTTTACAGCTACACAGATATGCTGAAGCACCTGGAAATTGGGGTTTATAATGGAAATGCTTATAGGCCATTAACTACAGCAGTGCTAGAGGTCATTGTTATAATGGCTTTAAATAAAAACTGTCAGCTACAAATTATTTTTAGAGATGAGTGTGTTCTAGTGTCAAGTGTAACTGGTGAAATCAAAGGGGATATGTGAACTGGGCATGCAGAATATCTTACAGGAAGAAGGAATGCTGAGCAGAAAAGAAAGACAAATCCACTTTGTGTTTACATGGGAAGATGGTTGGTGTAGTTTGGATCAATTAGTGTCCCTGTGGGGCAAATGCAGCTTCCCAGATCAAGCAAATGAGAGGGTTTTTATCTGCCTGGTACATTTTAATATGTAGCAGCAGAGCATCAAACAGGAGCTATTTCAGGCTGCTGTGTTTCTTTTTCTGGTATACAAGAAAACATTGCCTTGTTATTTTGATGGCAATGCTCATCCACTTGTCATTACGTGATGGGTGGTGGCTGACTCTGTTTAACGGGTCTGACTTCACTGCAAATCTGTGTCCTGCCAGCTCTGGTTTGTAAAGCTGCTGCTCCGCCTTTCAGGTCACCTGTGACTTCCAGGTGCAGATCAGAAGAAACACAAGGCACAGCTCAGTGCAGGAGAGCCTCGACTTCCTGATGAAGGAGCATTTTTCAGGCTCTTTTGCCCTTAGGAATTCATGAGCTAAAGCAGCTCAGAAACTGGGTTTGTCTGTCTGGTGTCATAAAGGAGCACTTCCACCAGCCTTGCTGCTGCCAGCTATGGAAAATCTTACTTCTCTGGCACAAGGGTCCCCTGAATCCTGGTGCACAGTCACAGGTTCCATCCTCAGGGGAGCAGGATCCCCCATTCTCACAGCTGCAGGAGATGGAGCAGTTGGGTCCCCAGCGGCCCTGGGTGCAGATGTTGTCACAGTGGATGCCTAAGGACATAAAGCCACACGTTAGGCTTCTCACAACTTTTACTCTGCTCATTGATCAAAGAAATGCTTGGCTGGACTGATGCCTCACAGTCCCTCAGAGCCAGAGAGGGAGTCTGAGAAGGAAACAGCTCCTCTTTCATCTGCTTAATAAAGTGAAAATTAGGAAAATGCCAGAGAGGTGAATTCTGTAAATATTAGTGGGCGCCTGTTCAGTCCTCAGCACCATTAAAGAAACTCTGCATGTCATCCAAGAGATGAAGGTCAGGAATTGCTTTAAAGTCACAAAATAACTCAAATAACTGGCCTGAAAATAGGCAGTTGATTGAAGCCTGATTACTTACCTGTTGTGAATTGGAAGACCATAAAAGAAAAATCAGGATTTTGCAAAAACATGTTCAGTATTTGGATTCTTGAACACAAGTAAATTCAGCTCTATTTTGTGTTCTGTTCCCTTCCTGGTATAAACCTCTGTGCTCTGGTGTTTTGTGCACACACTCCACATCCACCCAAGGCTCCCCAGTTCTGTGTGAATTAACTGAGTTAATGGCAAGTGGCCATATGTGAGCACAGGCTGAGCATTTGCATGTTAAATGGAGACTGAGACCTGCCAATCCAGCTCCCAGTGCTTCCCAGGTGCTTGTTTGATATTTATTATTATTTATTGATAATTATTTATTATTATGAAGAGCAAAGGAGCACACAGCCAGGAAACTTAACATGAGGCTTCTGGCATGGTTTCAACAGGTTTTGTTTAAACTGGTGACTTTTAAAAACAACCTTGTGCCATGGCTTGTCCCATATAAATGTGATTGAAGGAGCTGATCCTGCACACCATGTCTGAGAGGCTCTCACTCCACCGGGAAAAGGCAGTACCAACACCTGCAATTAGCAGAGCTATTTGCATCATCAAGGGCTCCTTGGATGGGTTTGCATGAACTAAGAGAGACATTGAGCAGTGCCAGCTGCAGGGAGTGGCACTGGCAGGAGCACTGATAACAACAGCAAAAACGGATCAGAAACTGACTTGGAAATTTTCCTAAGAACAGACCCCAGTGGGAGCCTGGCCTGAGATATGGGGGTAGCCACACGCCCCAGGCTGGGCTTCCAACCCCAAGATGTTCTTTCCCATCCCCAGCCTGGGATGTTCTTCACCATCCCCAGCCTGGGATGTTCTTTCCCATCCTCAGCCTGGGATGTTCTTCACCATCCCCAGCTCGAGATGTTCTTTATCACCCCTGCACATGTCCCACTGCACAATGGGATCAAAGCAGCCCAGGGGTTGGATTAGTGCAGGGCTCCACAGAAACACAATCCCAGTAATTTCCTCCACCTCTGATAACTTCATCAGGGTGCTAGAGGTAATGCACTGCATTTGGGGAGCTGTGATCTGTACAGTCACCAAACTTTGAGGATTATTGAATCAGCTAAAAGTCATTATAAACACACTTACAGTGCAGTTTCAAGTTGGTTTTATAAATCTCTGAAGTTAACACAGGAAGAAATACTTCAGAGCCAAAATTTCCCTTTTCTGAAGATTAATCACACAATTATAACGCCCCTTCCTAGAAAATCTTAACCAAGTCTGGCAAAAGTACAGTTTGAAATGTGATTTCTAGTAATACATGATCTTAGCTTTATTTATAAAGAGGTATGGACCATTCTGTACAGCTTAATAAAAACCACATTAAAATACAGTAAAAGCTTAAAACAAGCTCAATTCCTTCATATCCAAGTAAATCAATCTGAAAAAAGGGACTGTAAAAAGAGACAAGGAACATTTGTATTAGTAAAATCAAGAAAAACAATTATTTTATACAGTCTTCCCTGCTCCCTTTGAAATCAAATATATCCTTGGGTTACTTAAACAAGTGCTTTGTGTGTGCATTTATGTATTGTATCCACAGTGCTCTGTAATTAAAAAGTCAGACAATAAATTGTAAACAAATAAATGTGTTTTGTATTTATAAACACACATATATGATCATTTATAGCCTTGGGTCTCAGTGTGAGCTCCCTGAACTGAAATTCAGACAAAAACACAGAAAAATGTGCATTTTCCCTCCTGATTGCAGCATTAAAATTACAACTTTGTCATTTTGGATGGGATATTATAAACGGGGACAATTAAACAGCATTATTTCTTGTCTCTTTTGACAAAGTTTGGGGGAGAATGATGCTGTCTCTTTTCTTGTGGAAGGCACCTGAATTAGAATGCCAGGGCTGTTCCTTGCAGCAGCAAAGTCCTTCCTTTGGTAATGAGTAATGAGGGATGTCTTCCCTCTCCTAACGAAGGCAATGAGTCATTGTGGAGCTGATTGTTGTAGCAAAATGGAAAGGGGGAAAAGGAAACTTTCCACAAGCCACTGCCACCCATTACAGCCCTTATTTATTTATACATTTCCAGAAGACAACCGAGATGGTGCCGCATCAGGTTTTATTACTTTTTATTACTCTAAGTTAATTCTCATGGAAGACTTCATTTTTGAAGGCTCCTACACACATTGAATTGCAAATATAAATGAGAAGTTAAAATTGCATCTGGACATGCAAGTCTTATGGAATTGTACAGGAAAAAGCACCTTAATTTTACAATTCCCTAACCTGACAGCTGTAAAGGGGGAGTCCATCCCTCCCAGCTGCTTTACAGTCAGAGTCAGTGAGGCAGCACAATTCTGTAATGCAAAACTTTAATATTTATTTAGGAAGGAACTTACTGATGAACATTTCTGATCAGCAATTAGTTTTCAGTTTCCAGAACTTCAAAAACTGCTGAAGTTGACACACCTCTGTATGACCTCATGTTACAACCACAGATTCCTAATTTATGAACAAAGTCCTGGTTTCACATGCACGGTGTAGAAATTACAAAGACAACTATCAGAAGTCCTTGAAGCTGCAGGAAGCAGTTCTATACATAAACTCTATTGCTTGGATACCAGGGAATTATCTGCCAGCCTGAGGCTGTGGTTCACAATTGCAGACACTGGTACAAAATTACACTTCCAAGACCTTTTTAAACAATGTTCTGGGGGTGAATTGTAAATGAAATCCACATAACTTATATAAAATTGTAGTTATCCCCTGGACATGGGCAAAAGATCTGTGCTTCTGCAGTAAGGCAGAGCCCAGGTAAGAGCAGAGCCCACTGTGGCTTTAATTTAGTCTGTGTAACAGCAGCCACAAACTCTCCATGGCCCAGCAGGGATTTGGGGTATTGGATTGCTGCAAACACTGGCTGCTCTCCAGTGGGATTCCCTTTGGACTGCTCTGTACATGGCATTTAGCTGACAGTCCCAGGAGTGGCTTCACTCCCTTTTCCCCACACCAACCTCCTTTGCACACATGGTGGGGAGGAAAAACAGCCCTAAGGGCCTGAATTACTGTGGAAAACACAAACTGGGCTGAACTCAGCCCAGCAGAGCAGTCACAACTGCACTGTTCTAAGGGACAGCCACACCGGAGAGCTGTTCCAGACTCCTGCCCCTCCAGGACAATGTCCTACCCAGTGGCCAAGCAGCTGCTGTCTGGACATGAGGAATACCTGGGGTAGCTCAGCCCAGACTTCCCAAGGGTGAAGCCATTTGGTTGGCCAGGGATCTTCCAATGTGGAGCTGCAGATAATCCTGATGAAGGAATGCAGCAGAGGGAGAGAGGACAAAGAGAATCACAGAATCCCAGAATAGTTTGGGTGGGAAGGGACCTTAAAGCTCATCCAATCCCACCCCTGCCACGGGCAGGGACACCATCCACTATCCCAGGCTGTTCCAAGCCCTGTCCAACCTGGCCTTGGGCACTTCCAGGGGTCCAGGGGCAGCCACAGCTTCTCTGTGCCAGGGTCTCACCATCCTCACAGGGAAGAATTTCTTCCCAATATCCCATCTAGCCCTGCCCTCTGGCAGTGGGAAGCTGTTGATAGAAACCTGTGTCTGTTTTACATGGAGCAGCTTCAAGTTTGACCAGAAGAAGTCAGTCCTTGTATTCAAATTTACAAATCAAGCTGTGATAGATTAATCCAACACCCACACAAGCATCAGAAAAAGGAGCAAGAAAAAGAAGAGGGAAAAAACCCCCAGGCCATACAACTGGGATGTGAGGCATCTATTGAAGAGTTCCTTCACAGGCTGCTTCCATTAATAATATTCAGTGGCTTCAAGAAAGTTTGTCAAAGTAATGCAGATTTAGTGCTGCCCGTAACTACATCACGCTGAAGGACTTTGGAGGGTGAAATTCCTGAGAGCCAGACATGAACAGAACTCCCTTTTTTCCCTCTCCAGCTTCTGCAATTGCACTCATGCTTGGGGATTACGTCTCTGGCTCTTAATAAAGCTGCCATTGTTTCTCTGCTGTGTCTCTGGATAGTTGGAAACTAATACTCCAAACACAATAGAAGAGCAAAAATGGATGGAATAAATGAGAACCAGTGGCCTGGTTTTGACCACTGCTATCCCCCTGACAGTAGCCTCTGCAGCAGTGCCCGCACACTGCCCAGCATTTAATTATTTTTCAGGGATGTAGGAATTTGATAAATTATAGGATGTAGTTCCCTTCCCCCACGTACTTTAATTTTACATCTACCAGTGTATAACTGTAATTATTTCTCTGAATAAGATCTTCAGCTTTTTTTTTCTCCTCAATAGTTCCAATCTAAAGACAGATGCAACATCAATTAGGAATGACAGGAATGATTTCATCAGACATTTGAATCGAACACAAACATTGTGCTCTCCTCCACCTGTCTTTCAACATGACATGAAGTCATAATAATCTCTTATTTCTGGCATTTGAATAGCTTTGGAAAGAACTGCTTTTTATGCAAAAATAGGCACTGGATTTATGCAGGCAATGCTGTGGAGGCCTGAGGTTTGGTGAGTCACGCTTGGCTTTGATGTGGAATGCTGGTGGCTCTGGCAGGATGGATCCTCAGTGGTGGTTTGGAGCTGCTGGAAGGGTCCCCACAACAGAGCAAACTCCCTCCAGATGATGCTGCAAGGCTGCTGGGGGTGGCTGGGTGTGGGCAGGGCCAGCAGGGAGGTGAAGGACCTGGGAACAGGTCTGGGAATGTCTCAGAGGATGTGACCTCTGGAAAGGGCTGCTCCCTCCCTCAGGCCTCTGTCCCACCTGCAGTTATCCCACTGCAGCATCCCCCACCCAGCTCCCACCAGGGGCAGAGCCAGAGGCCACCCAGGTCACCCTGAATCCTGCCTTGGCCTCCTGATTTTATTTCTGATAACGATTTCTATACTCACACATTCATGTTTTCTTTAACCTTATTCTCTTTCCTTGATACTCTTATTGCTGTTACACTTCTGTTGTCCCTATAAATTCTGTTTAAGTTGTATTTGAGATTAGGTCTGTGTACTTTCCTAAGAAGAGACTCTTCTGCTGCTTCATTCTCTAAAAGGTAGAAGACAATTCACTAAGAACACAAGAAGGAACTTTCCAAGCTGTGGATCAGCTGCTCAGAGGGGCTATCACAGAGCACGAACAAGAGTTCACAAAGAATTCTTGATGCTTTTCTATCACTTTTTGCATCTTTATATTTATTCCTACCTGAGGCAAACCCTGAAGGATTTGATTCAGAGCCAGTCAGAAGCACCACAGCACAATTCCTGACAGCTCAGCATTTAAGAATGCTGAAGAATGAGAAAATCAGTGTGAGGAGGGCAGCAGATAGAAGAAAACATAAAGGGATCTCTCATAAAATTAAATGGAAACATTAAGAATTGATGGCTGCTCATTTAGTCTGCAAATAAGCTATTTTTGTTTTTATATAGTGAAACTACTCAGCAGAGAACAGCAACCACACTCACATTACCTATGAACTTCTGTGGTGTTCTCCAAAGGTTTTTTTCACTGATTTTTTTTTTTTCCCAAATTGGTGCCATGGAGCCCCTCCTTCTCTTGCTGAGCACCATTCACCAGTGGATTCAGAGGGGCAACTCCTCAGTGTTACAGCCCATCAGTCTAAATGAAAGCTCCATGATCTGGTCCTAAATCATGAAGAATAAGCCCATCCCTGCAGCCAGTGAAAAATTCTAAATTGTCCCTTCTCTCATCTGTGCAGGGGCGATTTATGCACCCATTAATGTAAGTGTTTTTCTGCAAGTAATACATTTAAAGCCTAATGCACCTCTGTGGAGCTCTAATCCTACCCCTATTTTTAATTATCTAGAGAAATCTCCAGGTATGAATCACCCAACCCGGGGAATTTATGCAATAAAAGCTTTTGAAGCAAGAGACCTACCTCACAAGAAATTAGGTAAGTCAAAATGTTTGCTAAAGTGAAGGATGATGTGGTTCCCTTTGCTCCAGGGTATTCTCCAGGGTGCACTCTTGCAGGGGAAGAATTGCCCTGAGCAGGCAGGGCAGAAAATGGGGCTAAAAGGAGTCAGCCCTGCTTCATCTTTAGAGCTTTGCTATTTCTCAAATGCTGGGAACAGTTTTAGGCCAGGAGGGAAGAGAAAGCTGGGAAAGGTCCAAGCAGACCATCAGCAGGCAAACAGGAGGAACTGGGAACTGGGAAAACCTGGATTGTTTCCCTGCTGGAAATGTTCAAGCTCCTGAACTAAACCATGAGTGAAGAACAGCTGAGCAAGAGCTGGGGCACAACCAAAGCTTTTGTGGTCAATGATGTTGAAAGTCCACCCTTGCTCCTTGGTGTGAGAGGGGAAGGAAGATGTTTGACAACATTTTACATTGCCAACTCTTTCATGAATAATGTAATGTATCATAGAATTGTGGAACAGTTTGGGCTGGAAGGGACATTAAAGATCATCCATTCCACCCCTGCCAGGGACACCATCCACTATCCCAGGCTGCTCCAAGCCCTGTCCAACCTGGCCTTGGACACTGCAGGGATCCAGGGGCAGCCACAGCTTTTCTGGCACCCTGTGCCAGGGCCTCACCTCACAGGGAAGGCACTGTAAAGAATATTTCTATTTTTTCTAATATCCAATCTAACCCTGCTCTCTGGCAGTGTGAAGACATTCCCCCTGACCTGTCACTACCTGCTCTTGTAAATAGTCTCTCTCCACTACACAAATATATAAATGTAGATACACACCTCACTTCAGCTTGCAGGTTGTTTACTGAGCACTCCTCCCTCTCCTCCTTTCACACCCAGCATGCCAGCAGCCAGCATTTAGGCTGCTGAAATGTGCACAAATAATTTTTCTCTGCTTCTCGCCCACATTTATTTATAGGTGACTATTGTACACACAGCCAGGCTTAAATATAGAAAGTCTCCATATTAAAATGGAAAAGGGTTGGGTACCTCTAGCATCAAGTCTCATGTTTTTAGAGCCCATTAAATTAGCATCACCCAGGATGCCATCCAAGCTCTATCTTGTCTCAGAAATTTAAAAGCTGTCCTTTATTAAGCAAAATTAGACCCAAAAATAAATACAAAGATAAACAAACCTGTGTATCTTGTGTGTTTGTAAGATTATTACTGCAATGATTTGCATAGATGCTGAAGTTTAGCAGTAGCCTTACTGCAGCTGCTAATTATAGTCTGAGGGTCTGATCCAACTCCCACTGAAGGAGTGGCAAAAATCCAACTGATTTCACAAAAGGTGAAATATATACAAAATCTGGCACAGGACAAACACAACTAAACCTCACTCAGATGAAAATCAGGAGCCCCCCAGATATCTGCCAAGGAAGACACAGACATAATTAATGTCAGGACATCAATGAAGTCTTTGATATAACTTCATAATTCATATTTTTGAAAATTAGCCCTATATCAGCAGGAACCATCCTTAAAGGTTCCTGTCAAAGAGAGAATTTTTAAGCACAGCCTGACATTAAAATCTTATCAACTCACTTGAAATTAAGTCAATGAAAAATTAAAGCTAATTTCTAATAAGCTTATCTTACATTCATAGACTAAAGGGCACTTGTCGAATCCAGAGAGTAAGCACACCTTTCATATGGAAAAGATTTTCACACAGGAAAGGCAGAGGCCAGGAGAGAGGCTAAAATGCACATTTTGGACTGACTCTAGAAATTTCTAGCTTTCCTGTCCATTTAAAGCTAATATAAGGATACAGAATAATCACAGAAATAAATTATTAATTTAAAAATCTGGGATAAGACTGCCAGAAGTGATAAACGCAAAATATGGTGTAGATAATGGGATCAGACATCTAGAAAATGCATGTTTAATGGGAACTCACTATTGCTCCATTCTGGTATTTTAGGCTCTGTCTTACAAACCAATGGTATGAAACAATCTGATGGGGAAAAAAAAAGTCAACCCATGACATTGTGAATTCTAACACACTCTGGATCTTTAGCTAAAAAGCAGCAGGTGCATGAAGCAAGTCCTAGATTTTTTTTTTGTTGTTGTTTTAAATAGGCATGGAAAACCAGCTCCCTGTTCTATCATCACATAGGTGAGGTTGATCTACTAATGACAAGAGAATTATTTAGGTTTCAAACCAGTACAGCTGAGGACGGGATTTGGTCCTAAGATTATCAAATGGATATAGCTGCAATGGCAGAAAAGTCACATTAGTACAAACAAAATGCATTTTATAGAAAGGGTGGGTTTTTTCCTTCAAAGATTTTTCACCTCATTGCAAAGAACTCAGAGAAAGTGAAGTTAAAAATACCTTAGAGCTCCCCGTCAAAGTGGCCACTGTTCCTTTAAAATTCAAAAAGGCTTTCCCCCGAGTAACAGGCTTATCAGTTTTCCTGAATTAATGTGTCCACAGGAGGCAAGAAACATGTTTCTGTGTTTGAGTGACAGTGCAGATGTCACTGCCAGCCTGCAAACGCTCCCAGCCCTGCAGCCTCATCCCTTGGAGCTCCCTGGTCTGAGCCCAGCAGCACCTCCTGACCCCATCCCTCCCTCAGACCCCACAGGTGAAATCCTGCAGCTCCAGACTCCCCCAGCCACTGCTGAGCTCTGGACAGGGCACAGACGATCAGGGTTTGTGTGGCTGGCAATGTGTGAAAGTTATTGAGGTTGTAAAGGACAGTGAAATGTGTATTCTGATTTCCTGTGGAACAGCAAAGAGGGAAGCTGCTCTTATGAGCCAGGAATGGAACCTGAAGGTGTAAAGCACCAGGGTAATAACAAGATGTTTGCTCCTCAGCAGCATGCATCATTTGCATACCTGTGTTTGCCATCCTGATTAATTAAGGAAAATCTATATGGGCTTCTTTTATGATTAACTACGGGATGCACACTTTTATGTTTTCCATCTCACATCTACAGCACTAGGCTAATTTTCCCCACATATCTTTGGGATGTTAAAATGCAGTGAATAAACTTTGGCTTTGGATTCTGAGAGAAGCCTCTGGGTACCCCAGCTCAGTGGGGGAACTGAGATACCATCACCACAGCAGCTCTGCAAAACCAGAGTACCACACAAGAAAAAAGGCAGAACAAGATGCAGATAAGACAGCATTTCAGATTAAAGGAATTCAGATAACCAGGATTCTAACTGACCTTTGCATTTAGAGGAGTGGAATATATCCCCCTCCAGATCACTTCCCATTTAACCCCAGTGTAAGAGCTGAAAGAGTAACAAAACACACATTGCCACAATTAACCTGGAGCACATTGGCTCGTCCCAGGGAGGAGCAGAGCTCAGCATGAGGAGCAGCCAGGGCTGTGGCTCTCCTGAGATCAGTCTGGGATGGACTCAGGTCTTGGGGGCAGGATGGGCAGTACCTGGGTCTGTATTCCCAGGGAGTCTTACCTGGCTCTGGTCAAGCACCGCCAGAAATTAGAGGATAGGCCAACAGCTCTAATTTAATTATTGAGGGATTACTGAGGGAAGCAGCTAAAGGCTACACACTTTTAACCAGTTGGAATCTGTGAGAAAACCATTTCTGGTACAAAACCTGCTGCCAGCAGCTGCCTGAGGTGGGACTGAGCTGAGGGGGTTTGAAGTTCATCCTGCATCCCCACAGTGCCTGGCTGGAGCTGTCATCTCCAGAGGCACAGCATTACAGCTGGCACAGGAGCACTGTCATCCTGATCACCCAGCAAGGCCACCAGGGCAGCTGGTCCTTCCTTGTCCACTTTCAGATTAAGTATTAATTAAGAGGAGCCTAACTGAAATTTAGAACCTTGTCGTTGTCACTAGAGCATCCAGGAGAGGAGGTTGCACCTGGGACAGATGAGACTCATCCTGCTTCTCCAGGACCTGTTTGCTTGCAAAGGACTTCCAGGAGATGCTCTATCATGCAGCATTTCTGTGTTTCCATTCCCTCTGTGGATTCAGTGTGTGCAAGACCCCTAATTAAACAAATGTAATTAGAACTGAGCATTTTCACTTCAACCTGAGTGTACATAAAGTAACACCTCTTCCACAAATGTCTGCTGTGCTGGGAGCTCTAAGGCACCTGTGCACACACACAGAGCTGCAAGCACAGAAGTGCACTGCAAAGATGGAGAAAGAGATCCTTATTAATCCTTAAAAAACAGCCTAAGCAATCAAGATTTGATCCTCTGAGAGCAAGACTTTTCCTTTTTAACCCAGCACTAGACACAAGCACCTCTTGTTTGGATTTCCAGGGTACTCTTTATATACATGAGGTTACACTTGTCCAACCTGGAGAACTCCATCCAGTGCAAGGCTGAGTCCTCCGTGTCATTGCATCCCACATTTCCTTCCTGTGGAGGGAAATGCAGCTCTGCATGGCATCAGCAGGTCACAGACCTGATTTTGGCCAACATTTCAACAAGTTTCACTTTGTTTGTGCCACGTGAGACCATTTTGCCAATGCAGTTTTGTGCTTCTGCTCCTGCTGTGCTATGTCCAAAGCCATTGGTGACACCACGTGCCCTGTACTTGTTGAGTCCTTGGCTGGGTGATTTACAGCACTGACACCAGGTACCATCACCTCCAGGGCTGATCCACTCCTGCCTTTGGCTGCAGGAGTGCAATTCCCCACAGACCCTGAGGGAAGGGGATGTGCAGGCTCAGAGCAGCTTGCTGCCTCTGTGCTTATTAATGCATCCAGCTGGTTTGCACAGCTTTGTGATCTCCTGCTTGAGATGTGGGGATCTCTTCATCATCTTCCCATCTGCCAGGGACACTCAGCTCCTGAAAATTACCTTCCCCCAGCTGCTATCCACAGAAGGTCATCATCCTGAATAATAGTCTTGGGTGGCAGTCATGACATAATAAAAGAATGGCAGAGTGCTATTACCTTACATTGTATGCTACTCTGGACATGACGTTTTCCTTCTTTTGCCAGTCCTCCTCCATGCTTTTACCATCTATCAGTCCCTGAAGGTTTATATCAGTAACATCTTGAAACCACTTTAAAGAAAATGGGTTCAATCTCCCCCTTGATCTTTACATAAAACACAGACATCAAGAGGGAGTCCCACGTCTGGGATGAACATACAGAATATGCTGTTTCAGATGAAGTTTTGTGGCTATTAGGATCAGAAAGCCACGTGAATTCTCTGTTTGGTGTGAGTGGGCAGGAGAACCTTCAGAAGTTCCATGATCCTGAACTTTTCTGATCTTTTTCAGGCCATGCCTAATTAGTACCAAAATCAGAAAGCAAAAATTTCAGCCTGAATTATTTATCACCTCATATTAATAAAATGCACTGCAATACACATCATGGCCCAGTTCACAACAACTGCAGATAAGATTAATCTTTCACTGATGCCATACTCCTTAATATGAAAATATAATTATCTAGCTGAAGAGTTTCTTAAATTACATACTTTCAAACCAGTATGAGGAGAATTTATCCTTGTGTCTGGTGCCAAGCCAAATGGAAAAAACATTGGAACAGAATTGACAAAACACATGTTGGTTCTGTCTATCAACATTTCCACCTTACAGGGCCCTGTCAACATTCCAACTCCAACATGGTCTCAAATATGGATATAATATTTTCCTCTCTGAAATGTGATCCTGAAGAGAAGAATTCCAGAACTGCAGGAGCACAGTGATGGATAAAGTGCTTAGGCCACAGCAAATCCCCTCCAAGTTAATATACAATTACCTTGCCCAATATGGAAATTAAAAGAAGGACATCAGAGATTATTCTTACCTTTAATTAATTAGTATCTGCATTTGATGTCCATTTACAGATGTGCATGGGAGTAAGCACAAAGTATTTGCTGCAAATGCCTTTGAGGAAAAGCCACACCTTCAGTCTGCAGCGCCTGCAAAGGTCAGTCCCTGCAGTTTCCTCTGGAATGCTTCATCCAGAAGATGTGTAATAAACTTTTAGAGTAGGTGTATATAAATATCTCTCTTCAAATTTTTGTACTTTTAAAAGCCATTGTTTTTCCTTGAAGAAGCTCACAGTGACTACAGGAAAACCCACCAGCTGTTTCTCTGCTGATCATCAATAATGAACAGTAGAGTTTTAAAGCCTGATAGACAGATATATTGATGGCAAGGAGGCTCAGAGAAAGATAAATGCAGCCCAGCCACTGAGGAAAGCAAGAGAATGAAGGAGGGGATGCAAGTGAGCTTATAAAATGGATTTTCTTGGAGGAAAAATGTCCTTTTCAGGGATACATGCTCAGTATCTTCCAAAAGTAGCTTTGTTGTACACAGTAAGTAGAACTTTTTTTTTTACATTTTATTTAATTCTTTAAAGATTATTTCCATTGTATGCATTAGGCATAATTTCATTGCTTTTGCCTCATGCTCCTGGGAGCTTGTTTGCTGTGGAATGTCCTCTCCATCAGAAACAGAAGGCATGTGTTGGTTTAAGGCATAAATCAATGGGAAAGGTGACAGTATCCCAAATGTTGGCTGCCTGATCAGCCTGCCTTGCTCCATGCATCCTTCCAATTTGTACTAGCTTGAAAAACAATTAAATTTTCCAAATGACTCGCTGTTAATATAAATGCATTTTGACTGTCACTGCCACTGATGGTTCTGCAGTATATGGAACATAACTTTATTTCCACCCAGGGCTCGACAGAGAGCAGAGAGAGATCAATCAGCATTTTAGGCAGAAAAGTGTGAAATGGTTGGGTCAATAACTTGACCCCTACTGCTGTCAAAAGCTAGCAAAGAGAACATCAGTGTGGAGTCAAGTGCAGGTCTAATTGTACTGAGAACTCCACCCTGGACTCTCCACTGAATATTCCTCTCTGTTGCTGTGTAATCACAAGAGCTCTGTTAAGCCAGCATTAATCTGCTCTCTGCAACTACCCTGTGACAAGAACCATTGGAAAATGGGGAAAATCAGAGTTTTGTATGATGGAGCAGCTGAAATGGCTCATCAGAAATGCCCTGTCTGCATCCCAGGTATGATGGTCCTGGATTCACCACCCCACAACTGCACTCCTGTGGAAAGGGCAGTTCAAGGAGAAAAACTCTGCAGGATTATGAATGATCTGCATCCCTCCTGAGGATGCCTTTACAGAAGGCTAACATCTGGCTGCAAGTTTGGAGCCATCTTCAAACTCATCAGAATACAAATTTAATGAATGCCAATTATTGTCACCATCACGAGTGATTTAAATATGGGCAAGTTCAGCTGATCTTGTCTCAATCTATTATTTAGAAGTTTGCAGTCACAAGTTCAGGGCTATAACTGATGCAATAACAAAGCAAAACAAATCAACAAAACCCTCTAAACCCCAAAATCAAGCCAACTCCCAAGGTCTACAAAGGTAATTGCTGATTGTACCTGTCCAGCCTGCAAGGCAGCAGCAGTAGCCGGTGACAGGATCACACCCATCCGCGTGGTTGCAGTCACAACGCTCACTGCAATTAAGGCCGTATGTTCCATCCTTCAAAAATATAAATAAAAAAGCCTCTCAGTGATCAGCTTTTTGTTCTGAAATGTGCAAAATCATCTATCATGTCCCTCTTCATGCTGAGTTGCATTTTTTAAATTAACATACAGAGAAGATAGAAACTCGGTGCCTAATGTTTCTATACAGAACCAAATGAGGAATCACTTTAAAAAATGATGTTCAAGAAAATGCAGATAACACAGCAATAGCTCTGATAAAATACAATGCAAAGTATAATACATCCAGTTGACTGCTAGAATCCCAATCTATTATTTACATTTGATTTCCTTCAGACATCACAGACAAATTGAGATCCTGCCCTGCTCTCTGTTCTGCAGAGCTATGGGGACTGTGATTTAACCCAAATTTACATTTGCAACAACTGCTATTTAATTATTATTATTAATGAAATAACAAATTGTTATTTAATTATTATTGAACCCCAAATTGTTATTTGCACTCACAGGACAAGGCTGGTCACAGAACTCCCCCTGCCATCCTGGGGAGCAGAGGCAGAAGCCATCGGCCGGCCTGCAGGACGCTCCATTGCTGCAGGAACACGTCTGGTTACAGTTCAGACCCCAGCTTCCACTTGAACATGGAATAGAGCAATCCACTCCTTGCCACCCTAAGGAAACAGGGGAGACAAACAGCATCTGGGATGTTTGCATGAAAACAGCAAGACAGGCAGCTGGCAAACTGCAGCTCTTTGTCTCTAGGACCAGTTTCTTGGTGGAAATTAAAACTAACTTGGGGTTGAAGACTGACCCTTTTATTGTGACCTCCCAGCTCCATGTCCCAGCATCTCTATAGATAAATGGAGGTATCACAGTCTTGGCTGTAACCAGATTTGGGTGTCTGATGCCTTTCTGGGAGCTGCTGGGACAGTCCCTGTCTACAGGACTGCAAGAACTTTTCGTGTGATGCTGCCTGTGTCTTACATAATCTTTTTTTTTGAGAATGCTATTTAATATAAAGCAGCTATTACACCTAAAAAAGAACCAAGGCTATCATTTCTAGCCATTAAGGCTCAAATCTTAACTACCAGGAGCACAATGACTTTCATTACACTGCAGCTCTATGTCATGGAGTTGAGCAGTAACTCATAGTTTATACACCCTCATTAAATGGGGTTCTACAGTGATCCATTAATTCATGTTTGAAATGCCAGATTTTATTGTTATTTGCCTCACTTCTATTTTAGGGCTTATGTATGTCATACAGGCATAGCTCACGTTGGGATTTTGGGGGAACAGAAGAGCCACTGTGCCATGGGGCAGTGGAGGAATTCTCAGGATTTCTGGATCCACGGGATGTGCTCACCACCATGTCCAGGAGGGAATTATGGACACACGTGTGGAAAGAACAGGTGTCAATCACCCTGGAGCAGATAAGAGCTCTTGTTTTGCCAAATAAATGAGAGCCTCATCCTGAACCCCGTGCTGGTTCAGGGGACAGAGGACACCTGCACAAGTCTGGGGTGTCACCATGTCAGGGTACAGGAGGATGAGCAGCTGAGGATGGCAGCAAGGGCAGAGAGCCTGGGCCCACCAAACAGTGCCCAAGAGCAGGGCTGGCAGCTAGGATGAACCAGGAGCCCAGGGCAGCAGGAATAAGACCAGCCCAAGGTGGAGATGGGCAGGCAGGAGTCAGGTCAGGGCTGGTGGGGATGACCAAGGCCAGGCACAGCCCAGTGCCAGGGGCTGCAGGACACACAGGCAGGAAGCTGCCTCCACTCCTGTGCCCAGTTTGGTTTTGGACAGCAAAGGGATAAAAACCCAGCAGCCAGGGGATTGCTCTGCATTTCTCCTGAAGAGGAGCAGTGCTTCTGCTCTCCCACTCAGTTCTGTGACATGTTTCTGCAGCAGAGCAGAGCAGACTGGCCCCTGTCAGGGCAGACTTACAGTCCAGCCCCTGTTGAGCTGGGACACTTGGGAGGACAAGAGAATAGTGGAGTTCCTGACTGCACAGCTGTGCCACGTTCAGAGGGGACAGGCATTGATGGCAGGGACTTGTTAAATGTGAATTTTGTTTACCTTCTTTGCAGTAGCACAGCCCATCCACAGGGGAACAAGTGCCGTCGTTCTTGCAGTTACAAAGCAACGAGCAATTGGTTCCGTAGGTTCCTGCCATGCAGGGAATGGTGCAGTCATCTCCCTGCAACCCAGCAAAGTCCGAGTCAGCTAAAGAAATCTGGCATGCAGGAAATTCCCAGCTCGGCACAGGGAAGCTTTCTCTCTCTGAACTGTGAGCAGAGTGTTGTGAGTTGATTGCTGAGTCTTCAGCGCTCGAGCAGTCACCGCTGCTTCCCATGATTATGATGCAATTAGTGCTTTGATTGACTTGGAGGAAAGGGACAAGTTTCTGGCATTCATTCAGCAGGAGGTGGGAAAGTTACAAAAACAAACCTCCTAGAGCAGATGTTAGATCATTAAGCAAAACATCACTTATGAAACACTAATCACAAAATATACAGTCTGAAACCGTGCAGAGATTGCTCTGCGGTTCCTGGAAAATATATTCTAAGAATAGGGTTGTTAAAAACCCAACAGATCTCATACATGCTCGTCTTCCACAGGTTGACAGAGAGGAAAACGACATGGCAGGTGCATCAGACCTTCTTGATGCGTAGCTGGTACCTGCATTTGTTTTCAATTAATTTGCATGAGATTGTGACTTTAGGAAGAAGGCAGAACAGGAGTGATGTGTATGTCAGAGACAGAAGGCACACAGCAGAACACAGAAACATGGTCTCTGTCCTATTTCTGCTCTAGATGTGGGCAAAGGGGGGAAAGGAGAATAAATACTTGTATTTTACAGAATATAGAATGCTCTAACACTACATTCTGGTGTGCTGTATTGCACCGATTGTGTGGTTGAAAGATAGACACAGTTCTTACTAATACTGTTCATCTGATACAACAAGGGAATTAAAATGTGAGCACAATAAGGTTTAAAGCAATTGTGGTTTAACCTCACTAATTGAGGTTTAAGCCTTAGTAAACTTACTGGATCCCATAGCTGGGTCTACACATTAACATATACAAGGTATTTTTGCTTTCTTTTCCTCTGTGTGTAATCCTGACTTTCACATTGCAAATTAGCTCCTAAATTTACTACTTCAGTGAGTCAAACTTAAATAATTTAGTTCTATGCCAGGGAAAGTGAACCTACTACAAGTTAAAAAGTAACTCCATTGCATGGTGTAGCCTATGCCGTAGCTCAGGAGAAAAGATACTGGTCAAAATGTATTTTTGCAGGTAGGAGGCTTCACTGTTTGATAGGAGGAGCCATTTATCAGGTGTGAAATGTGCACCATGTCAGCTTCCCTATGCTGTGACAAGTACCTCCAGGAGCCTGTATATCACACAGCAGACACCCAGACAGCACAAGGAAATATGAACAGATTTCTGAGCATCATAAACTCCCATCTGCTTTGCTGGAGCAGTTCTGCTTTGCACCAGTGTGACTCATCCTATTTTAGACCAAAAGCTTTGTTTCAGGGGGAAGGAAAGGAAATGGTTAAGACATAGTGTTCACAAGTAAATCCTGCAAGTCTCTGATTTTTGAGTGAAGGCACTATTTGTAAAAGATGCTATCTTTGACCTTGGTGGAGTAAAACAAGTGCCCCTGAAAAGGCCTGGCAGGAAAAGATGCTGCCTTGACAGCCAGAAAATCCAAAGCAGGCTGCCCCTCATTACCCTGCCAGCATGCCTATGGAATGAGCTCCAGGAGCCCGGGCTGGCAGAGGGGCATTCAGTCTCCACGCCTAATCAATCCTCTGCCTTTCTCCTGTGTGCGACAATTAGACAGCCAATTAGTGCCACTTAGGAACCCTTATCCTGTGTGAATGAAACTCCCAACTCATTTCATGTACTACACAGAACTGCTGGTACTGCTAATAATTTCTATGACAACTGACCTTATGTGGATTTGAACTAGTGATCCAGAAGGAAAAGAAAATTCCTTTGAAAAGGAAAGGGGAGCAGAGTGATGTGGAGTTAAAATACCCCTTTGGGAATCACGTTAACCAGCCACAGAACCACAGAACCATCAGGGTTAGGAGAGACTTTCAAGATCATCCAGTCCAACCATCAATCACCCCAAAACCACATCCCCACATCCTGACACCTCTAAAACACCATCTGGGCCAGTGCTGGAGAGAGCAGGAGGATTTCTAATATCTCAGCTGAGTTTCTGTGATCACAGAGCAGCCTGTGTTAGGGGGCAGTGCTCCCTGGCCAGGCACAACTGGAGTGGATTCACTGGTTTTTCGTAATCACCTGGGATCATCCCAAAGAAAAGAGATACAGCTCCCTGAAAAAGGGTTGTGGTGAGTTGGGTGTCAGTCTCTTCTCCCAGATAACAAGTGACGGGACAATAAGGTGAGGAAATGGCCTCAAGTTGCACCAGGGGAGGTTTAGATTGGATATTAGGGAAAATTTCTTCACAGGAAGAGGTGTCAGCATTGGAAGGCTGTCCAGGGAAGTGGTGGAATCACCATTCCTGAAATCTTTAAAACACATGTGGATGTGTCACTTGAGGCCATGGTTTAGTGGAGAACACAGTGGTGGTGCTGGTTGATGGTTGAACTTGGTGTTCTTTGAGGCCTTTTCCAACCTTAAAGATTCTGTGATTTTCACAAGTTGAACATCAGGCTGCTTATTCCAAGGCTTTGAGTTTTGTCATTCACTTTAATGTACTTGGCTTTATGGACTGACAGAGCTGGGCATTCTGGCTGCCCACCATCCACTCACGTACTTTGCAAACAAACCTTAACTGAAAAAAAAATACCTGGTTTAATGAGATTTCTATCCCCAGGTTTGGCAAGCAAGACCTTCGGAGCTCTCTGAGTGACAACTGCCAAATACACTTAACTTCTTAATTACATAAGAGGAAAATGTACTTGAACTATAGCACTGGCTCTAAGATTTTATTAATTATAAATGCACACCTTGTTATTAACATTTTGAACTTGATTTGGGAGAATGACCTCTGAAATGAAATGCATTCAGGTACTGTTAAAGATATGTAAATTCCACCTCCCTCTCACCACCTGCCCGAGTGGATAATGCTGCAGTGTATGCATCCAGCTGTTAATGAGTTATATATCCTAATAAACTGATTTCAAATTGTGTGTATTGAATCTTCACTCTTGCAATATGGTACTTTATATTTCTATCCTATTTAGTAAAATTAATCAACAGCTGTGCTCCTTATGTTGATTATTCTTTTTTTTTCTATTAAGATCGGGAGGTTAATGAGGATAGTGCAATGCCTGAATGTGGTATCCATGCTAGGAAGGAGTAGCTAATTCAATCAAACATATACCCCTGGAAATGTTAAAGCTATATTAAGGAATTGGGCTATAAATAACTTGGTATTTTCCATCTCTATGTTCCAAATCAGAATGACCCATATGACATCACGAACTTTCCAAGGTGCTTAATTTTCAATATTTTCACTTAGAAGGGCCAGTTTATCAAAATATACCCCCAAATCTAACCACTGGATTATTTCTAATTTCAGGGATCAAATCTGAATTTGACATAAACAATGGAAAAACTCTCTTTATGGAATGAGGGGTCAGGGCCAGCTGTAGGAAATGCCCTGCTCCGTGTGGAGCAGCACATTCCTGCTCTCTGCATCACAGACCCCCCAAGCTGGGAGAGGCCACCTCAGTGCCACCAAGGACAGAGTGTCCCACACCTCACCCCTGCTCAGAAATTAACACCACTGAGCTTCTGCTTGTTTGAAATCCAGACCTGATGGGAGCACCCCAACATGGCAAAGATAGAGGAGGGAATCTACAATTCCTGGGACCCTAAAAGTCCCCTTTAAATCAGAATGAATGGTGGCAGTGATCTAAGCAGCCCCACCTATGACTTTCCATGCCTGTAAACACTTCAGAAACACCCATTTTTGCTGGAACTGACAGCCCTTCCCAGCACCCCAAGAGCTTTGGGCATCCAGTTCTTGTTATGGTTAATTCTCCCCCATGGACTGAGGGTGAGGTCCAAGGAACAAAACTCCATTAATAACTCAGGCTGCCAGCTCACATCCATCAGCATCAAATATTAATAGACTCTGAGAGCCACAGCATTCATCTTTCTGGATGGCAGTCTTGTTTCTGTTCAGGGAGAGGGGAAGATTTTCTTCCACCAAAATTATTATTGTTCAATATTAGTAGAGCTTAAAGACACAATGCTGCCTTAGGTGTTGGCTGTGTTAACAAGCTCTGGCTGCTTCAGAAAGTGTTTTCCCTGGATTAAGGTTACATTTCTTGTTTCTTTTAAAAATGCATTCCTGCTATAAGCAGTGATCAACTCTTAAAAATCCTTTTCTGGTGATCAATACACAAATTTGTATTTATTCCTGTGCATTTTGGATCAGGCCTTTAAGTCTGTGAAATGCATTTTGAAAGGGGGAAAAAAAGGGTATCCCAGACTGTAAAGAGAGTTAATAACCCAGCAATGGTCAACAATACCCAGCAAAGTCTGCACCCTTGCCTGGTCTGTCACAAAGTTTGCTATTTAAGGATGTGCCATTAAGGATTTCAGAAGTAGCTACAATCTACAGGAATACAATTCCCTTGGAGGGCTAAAGTCTGGTTCCACTGAACTCAGTGGCAAAACAGAAAATCAATTTTTCAAGGCTTCCGCAATGCAGAAGAGGAACAGGATGTTATTGAACCTGCCCTCAAGTTTGCATGACAAAGACCTGGGTGACAGCTTTGCTCTTGAGGTTTAATCTGCCAAGGTGCTGAAATTCCTCAACTCCCACAGGCTACTGGGGGTGACTGACAGCGCTGAAAGGGAAAATATTGGAACCTTTGGTAATCTGCAGTGGGACTCCAACTAATCAGAGATTTCCAAGCCCAGGTCTGATCCCCTCCCTTGCCCCCTCCTGTGCAGGTGGATCAGAGGTGCAGCCCTGGCACCAGCCCAGGGATGCTCCACACTCAGTGCCCAGAGCACTGAGTGGAAAGCAGGGCACGGTGCAGAGATCCTGTGTGAGCTGATCTGCAGATCAGGGAGACAAAATGCTGCTGCTGTTTGTACCTGAGGCCTGTGTGTCCAGATAAGCTGATCAGTATGGATTTAGCACCTACAAATGTGTATTCCTGTGTACACACAGCACGTGGGACACTGGTGTGCTGGGACACGGTGTCTGTGCACTGATGCAGATCACAGATACACTCCTGTATATTTACTTATTTAATTGTGACATTTACAATTAACCCAAAGTGGTTCTCCACAAACATTCCCTCAAGGTAAACATATGGTATCCAGCAACACAAACTGTCAGAACAAACTAATTTCCTTAATGGTGTTCAGTAGAAATTACTGTGCTCTTCATCAGCAGATCAGCAGCAGGGGGAAACTTTGTACTTACACTGGGCTTGTCCTCCACCCTGGACTCAAACAATTTATTCATGACCTTACTACACAGCATCTTTAGTTTTCCAGACATAATGATGTCCTCTGGCAGAATTCCTTTCCCCTCTGGGTGTTACTAATTACTCCCTGCAGAGGCTATTATTGGTGCTAATGATAAAATGCAATAAAAAGCTCGGGGAAGGCTCCTGTGCCAAGTGTTCCGTGTGCAGGTGATTGCTGTGACTGAGCACTGACAAAAGCTCCTTTACCCACCTTGTAGCACGATGTGATGGAACTGTGCTGGGGTTTGATACACATCTAAAAGGACAAAATGAAACCACCAATGACCTTATTTAGTCTCCTTTTCCCTGTGCCCTTTCCATGGGAAAGAGGGGAAGGCGGAAAGGATGGGAAAGAGTTTTCTTACACTCAAAAAAGTGACTTTACAGCTCATGACTCATCCAAAGACAGAACCATTGGCAGCCTGAATGCCAGAGTCTTTCACGAAATCATCAAGCTCTCCAAGAGCCATCTGCAAAGCTTTCCCCAATCTGCACCCTGGTGACACTGCAGTTCTCTGAGCAAATCACGGACATGCCAAGCACAGATCCCTTTGGGAACGAGCAGAACTTTCCCTTTGCTTCCTATAACCTTACAAGGATTTACAAACCTTTACAAATGGATGTCAGCATTTCATATCACCTCTGAATTTGTGCTAATATGCTAATTCATACAGTAAATTTCACAGTAAATGCCAAGTTCAGAATCATTCAGCCTGATACTAATTCTTAAATTTGATGATGGATCAGAAGTATTCAGCAGAACATGCACACAAACAAAATGGAAACTTCATTTATTATAAAGAGAAAGTAAGCAAAATACTATAAATAATATAAATTTTAAGTACCTACAGTACTTTATTAGATACAATTTAATTTTATTTTACTGATCATAGTCTTTGCTAGCAAAGCTCTGAGCTCTGAGTGATATTGGAGTAAAAGTTACCACAAAGTAACTGTGATTGTTATTTTCCAAACTGTACAAATTCTGGTTAAATTTCATGGATTCCTATTTTATAAACCCATATATATTTGCTGTGGCCTGTTACTGGCATAACTCACATTACTCCCTCATTAAGGCCACAGAAGAACCAGGACCATGTTCTCATTTCTGGCCTCTTGGTCCCCAGAGCCTCTCACTCCCTGTCTGGGTTGTTCTGTTTCCCACTGCACAGCCTCAAAATTGATCTGAGATACATTAAAAGTATATTTGGGTTACTTTTATTTAAAAAAAGAAAAAAAAAAGAAAAAGAAAAAAAAAGAAAATAAAAGTACTCAGTCTATGGTCCCAGGGCTACAAGGGGTTTCAGAGCAACAATTATGCATCCATCCTCCCAGAAGGGACCTTTCCCTTCCCATTGCCCAGGCACCTTGGGAATCCTTTGTCACAGCTTAGGAGAGCCTTTGGATAGGATTTGGCTGCCTGGAGAATAATTTGAACCTATCAAGATGGGAGAACTTGTGGAGCCCCCCAGTCTGGACACTGTGCACGTGGAAAACTGGAATTAACTGGACAGGGCTCATGGTTTCCAGCCCAGCAAATCCCAGCTGTGAGGGATTTTTTGTGGAGGATGGAAGGATCTGTGCATCTCAGGAGTCAGGCACTGCTGTTGGCTCAGGGCTCTCTCACACTGGGACTCCATTGGAAATTCATCTTTTCCAGTGGAGGGTGCACAGAATCTCACCACTCTCTTGCCCTCCAGCAGCTTGGCTCCAACGTGCTCCATACAGCCAAAAGGAACAATGCCCTGGTACAATAAAACTGATGAATCAAAGCAGCAAATCCTAGCTTTGGGAGGGCTTTTTCCCCTCCATGAAATCCAATGAAAACAAACACAAATAAAACCTTCATTAAAAAAATTGGATTTTGCATACTAAAAGTCAGCAAACCTGAGCTGGATTTCTGTCAGCAAGCATTATAATCCCTCTCACCACCAGGGAACAGTTTTCTAGTTTGCACTAAAAGTATGCCCAATACCAGTCAGTTATCTGCAATTTAAAAAATCCATTCCTACAGTACCAGTTACCTAAACATGGTTATTAAAAAAGGGAAAGAGAATTCAATAAAGAAAGCAGGCAAGAGATCACAGCCTCCCTCCCACTTCCCGTAAATCAGGGCAGCACTTGCTGGCAAAAAAAAATCTAAACTGACTTTACAGCACTTGAATATCTGCCTGGTTTAGTATTTAGGCTTAACTGCAGAGCCCTTTAGTGTCAGCAAGGCAATGAATACAGCATCATATAATTAAATGTATTCAGAAGGAAAGTAGTGTGGAGAGTACAAAAGATGATCATCAACCTCTGAACGAGAATATTTTTTTATGCAGTCAGCACTTTTCACCTAATAGAATATCACAAAACACATTTATCCAGGAAGGACCTCTCCGAAAACAGGGGATTGGATTTAGACTGGGTAGATTTAGATTATCAAGGCAGGTAAATCACATCTGTACCAGAGGGATTTCTCGTGTCCAGTGTGGGGCCAGCTGGGAAACCAAGTCCTCTCTAGTTAAAGCAATTTAAACCTGGAATTTAAACCTGGAATAAGGCCACTGCCGATTTATACAGGTGAGGCAGGCAGCAAACTCTCAGAATATTTTAAACTTAACTCTGGGGAAGCTGTAAAGAGTCAGTGGGGATCGTTGCTGTCACCATAACCAGCTTGGATCTGCTGCTGTTTTAAAATGCTCCAAAACACATGGCCAGATCACAATTAAATATCCTCCAAGGTAAAATGGCTCAGTCATCCTGTGCATTATTTCAAGATAGAGGGAATTATTTACGCCCCTGAGAAGTACACCTCTGGCACATGTGTTCTCCAGGATGTGCCCAACAAGCTACTTGTGTCCAAACTGGGGATGGAAGGTGGCTAAATGTCAAAACACCAAACTACAGTCCTTGAATATACTGGTAAAGATTTTTTTTTAAAGCTGGGGGTTTTTTTGCCTTTTTTAAATGAAGGCATCAACCTTGGGGTTACCACTGTGGCAAAGGAAAGATTTTGACACACTGTGTGCAGTTTCATCATTTCCTTCTCCAGAGTTGGGCAGAGCAGAGCAGTGGCTAACAGGAGCCATTTGGAAATGCAGATTAGCATTTCAGTGCCAGGCAGTGACCTTCAGAGTGGCAACCCAGAGCTGCCTGTCAGTTTTGTCCCAGCTATTTAACTGAAATACCTTTGCCTGGAAATTTGAGATGGTTTCTGCTCTATCCACACAGCCTCAGTGCCACAGTCCAAGATCCACCCTGTAAAACAGCTGTGGCCTCCTGACTTTTCTGCAATAATAAACGTGGGTTCTGGCTGTCAAGTCTGAACAGTTCTGCAAAAAGGACATCAGCTAAAACAGGAAATAAAAGGCATCATTTATACCTTCAGACTCTATGATGCTTCCTGGCACGAAGATCCACAGTTTAATTATAAATATGAAGGAGAAGAAACATCTTTATCTGCTTGCTTCAAACCCGCTGCCTGATTTTTAATTGGGAAACTTCTTATACTGTGATAAGTAGCAAGAATGCACTCATTCTTCCCCTTCCCCATGGAGTGAGAGACCTCTCACATCCCTACCCTTGGTGACCCCTTCTCTAAGCAAAATCATTCCACTGTTATTCCCATTTTATGGGAACCATTTCACAACTTAATTATGCATTCTGTGAAAAGCACTCTCTTTGTTTTTAACCTGCTGTGCAATCATTTAATTGGTTGGCCCTTGTTCCTGAGTTATTAGAAATAGTAAATAACCATTTCTTGTTCATGTTCTGTGCACCCTCCCCAGTCCCACAGATCTCTATCGTGTCCCTCCTCAGCCATCTGTTTTTGGAACCGAGTTCTCGCTTATCGAATGACTCTCTATAGAAATTATTCCATATAAAAGATGATCTTTGTCACCATTTCCATTCTATCCTTTGTAAGCAGGAATCAGCCAAGCTGTGTGCAGTAATTTGAGAATTGGATATATTATGGATTTACACAATACCAAAAAAATGGCTTTTCCATTCTGTTTTATTCTCATTCTGATCATTCTAACTATTCTGTCAGGCACTCTGGATTCATTTGAGTTTTTCAGACTCATTGAGAGGTTGAATTTTTCAGAAAACTACCCACAGTGATTGCCTGATCTCTTTTCCTGAATAGCAGGAATTAAATTAGAACTCATCTTTTGTGTATTTACTTAACATTATTTTCCTATCATCTATTACTGTGCATTGTTAAACACTGAATTTCAACATACCCAGTCATTCAGGAACAGAAAGCTTTCCTCAAATTTGCTGTTGCCTTGAAAATCCCAATAGTTTTGCATTATTTGCAAACTTTCTTTTAGACTTCTTCCACAGCTGTATTGTGCAATTAAGGACAATGTCCAAGCACAGCCTCAAACCAGTCCATCAGTGCACACCTGAACTCGTGTCCACATCCCAAAGGACTGAGTCCAGGAGGGGCTAAAAGTACTGGAAACAGCAGGAATTCTCAACTGGTCCCTTGCTATGAGCACTGGAGCCATGGAAGCAGCAACGTGGATGGAAAACACAAAGGAGCAGGGCTGAGGCTGCACTCAGCTGTGGTGGACCTTGGTGCTGACCTGCAGGGTCCACAGGTGAGAGGCTCAAAGCAAAAAAAATCAGCATCTAAAAAAGAAAATGTGTCAACTCTAAGCTAATGGGTTTTTGTGATGTAATTCTGAAAAGCTGGTAAATAACCAGGTGACCACACACAGGCTGATAAGAGCTATGCCCTTCAAATTCTCACAGATATTCCTAAATCAAAACCCTATGGCAAAAGAGTTTGAGATCTGGTAACATTTCAGTTGCTCTTTGGCATAAGAAAACAAAATCAAGATTTTTCATTCATACATGTCTGATTGTGAAAGACGAAGTCCATGACAGTACAGTTCCACAGCAAATAAAATGCAAAACTAACCTGTGACTTAAATCCTGTCCTTAGGAGGTTTTAATGAAGTCAGTTTGCAATTTGAACTACCCAGAGAGACAGCTACCAACACTTTCATGCACAGAACCATAGATAGTGTGGAGAAAGATACATACATCTGGAAGCCTAATAGATGAAAGGAGCCACTGCTATTGGCAAGCAGTTCATCCCTCTGCAAAATTCAGATCAAATAACTCAGTCTGAGCAGAATATTGAGCTCCACTGGTTCTGAATGAGCCTACAGGAAGGGAAATGCAATTTGACATAGCTACATTGCCAATTAAGGATAAAACACATGAAATATGTCAACTAGCAACAAAGGCAGAGGCTTTCAGGCTTTCTCTACCAAGCTGGCTCCTTTGGACCCACTTAGGAAAACTTTGGAGTTATCTGGGTAAATAAAACTGCAGCAGAGCCCAGTAAAAGTAAATATGAGAAGAAAGAGAAGACCTGGGACTTGCTCAGAGTTCTTATCAAATTATAAACTCTGGGTGTGAGAGAATAAGTTCTCATTAGTAGAGGCAGACACTGAGGCAAACCCCACTCTTGTCTATCTGGGACAACCCCACTGAAGGCAGCACTTGTGTTCAGGTAAACTTGGGCTGGCAAAGTAGAATTTGAGCTGTCACAGACAATTTCTGGAGCTTGTGCATTGACAAGAGACTGAGCAGAGAAAAATGAAATGGAATAGCTCATAAAAGGCTCTGAAAAGTTCCACTGAATTGAAAGAAAGGGCTGCAGTTTGCACAGCTGAGCGGGAGCCGCTGAGCCCTGTGCATTGCTGACCTTGTTAAACACTGCGGTACAACAGTTCAGCTGCTCTCAAGCAGCGCCGAGCGGCCCGAGGTGGGAGCAGAGCCTTTGTTCCCACTCCTGCGGCCGGGTGCTGCCGGGGCACTGCAGCCTTCGGGACAACGCGGGCTCACAGAAATCCCTAATTGGTCCAGAGGAGCTCGGGGGGAGAGCAGCACCGGGTCTGACTGACAGCACTGATATAAAAAACCTCTATAAAACTGATATAAAACACTGATATCAAAATCAATAGGGGAGCGGCTTGGTCTGAAAGCCTGGAATACACAGGTGGCCTCCCCATAATGATCTTCCCTGTTGGTATGGAATAGAGATTATCTCCTCCTGTAATTCAGCAGAGCCAGAAGAATCCATTTGTGAGTTGTTACTGAAATCCTGACTTAGCCCATACCCAGCTCCCTTGCACTGAGGTGATGTCCCTTGTTCCCTGAATGATGTGTGGCAGTGTCACCCCACAGCTGGACTGATTTTCCAACTTCACCTGCCATTTGGGAAAGGTGCAGGACAAGCTGGGTGGCTCACAGTGCTCCCGAGGGGTGCTGCTCCAAAAGCTCTCAGCACTCGCGCTCTTTGTCCCCAGAAAAAGCCCTACAGGGACCCTGAGATGGATCACACAGCCACATCACCAGGCTTGACCTGAAGCAATGGTTTGTGAAGGGAAAATGGTAAAAAGGCTCAATGTGCCAGCACGTTTGCTGGTGGCTGCTGATGGAAATGGGGATTGTGATGTACACACTGATCCACAGGGAGCTGGACTGAGACCAAGTCATTCCATGCAGGGCACTGCACAGCCAAGGGAAGATCATTCTCAGTCTGAACTGATCATACTGAGTAGCTTTGGGATGAAAAAATTTTATAGTCTGTTATTAGCCCCAATGGACTACAAAAAATCAAAGCACAGACGTTGCATACACACAAATATGTTCTTTTGTATGCACTGAGAAGTGGGTAAGAAAATTCAGATGTCAACAATGAAAAGGGACATCAAGATGTGATTCAGAGGCAGTTTTCATCTGGTCTGTGACTGTGCAAAAATCTCGATAAGGGCAAATGATCTGTGATCAGCTCTATTTATGTGGAAAATGTACCAAAACGTTGTGTGTGAGATGTTTTGATTTCTGTTTGTAAACTCAGACCTTCCAACTTGCAGCCCAGATCAGTGGGAAGTGTCAGTTCCTTCATTTGAAAAACATTTTCCCAGGTCACTCTTATGAACTAATTTGTAAGCTTCAAAAAACAATCAGCTCAGCTTTTATCTCTATCTAGAAGATACCAAGAAAGTGCAAATTTAAAGGAGAGTGCATTCCTCAGAGACCAAAACCAGGAAAGAGGGATCTGGGATGCAGCTATAGTTAGTGTAGGGGGCCTGGTTGTGTTGTTCTGACTGACTGATTTTTATCTTTATTCACTTTTTAAATACCAGGTGAATATAATTTTTGACTTCCATCATGGTTTCCCAGGGCACAGCTACATCTTCCATTTTTTAAGGTTATTTTAGTTGAATTTCCCATATCTCTGCCTTTCACATCACCTCCAGACATAAAACTGACATTGGTATCTGTTATCAAAGAGACTGCATTTCCTTCTTGCTGGCTTTGACAAAATGAGCTTCTCAAACCTGCTCAGAACACTTTGAATCTGCCAGGTATTTTTGGTGACTCTTCCTCTGCATCTCACTGCTCCCCGTATCCAAGCAGGGACTTTCCTCGGGGGCTGTTTCTGGGATCACCAGGACAGTCCTCCTTGGCCTTTCCCTGTCTATATTTCTTTTCTTCAGGCGTAGCTGAGGAATTAGTCAGGGCTACAGTAGGATATTCCCAAACTTCTTAAAACTAACTCTGCTAAGAACTTTTAGATAACTGAGGTGAAACAAAGGAAAAAACAATAACCAGGAAAGAGTTCAAGGGCTGGGAGAATGGGAATCAATTTCTTCTGTCTTGACTTAATACTCAACCTTTTCTCAAGCAAAACCCTTTTGTTTTTCAGGGAATGTGGTCCATGGTACTCTGAACCTGGTTATGCAGTCAGAGGATTGAGTCTGAGGTCCCTGAGCCCACCTGAGTGTCTTTTGCCAGGTAAAGCATCAAAGGAGACCTGGCAGCATTACTGCAGCAGGGCAGGAGAGGCTGGAGGACTGAGGATATAAATCAGTGGCAAACAAGGCTCTTGTAGCTCCACAATTTCTAAGACAACTTGTTTTACTTTTATTATCAATTAATAATTCATGCCCTGCCAGCTGCAGGCCATGCTCAGACCCACCTGCACAGTGAGGGGGCCTCTCCTCGTCCCCTCTGCCTCTGCTCCTCGCCCTTCTCCCTGGGTTTGAGACATTGGGTCATGGACACAAATGGGAAACCAGTGAGGAGAAAATGCTTCTTCCCCCTGCACCCAGGTAATTCATGAAACCAGACCCTGCAAACCATTCCTGTTGCCTGTGATACTCCAGTTAATTGGACAACTGCTGTGCCAGAAAACCTCTCCCCCACCTACAGCAAGTAAAATTTATACTGGTGGCTGGTAACAAGAACATCTTGATAAAATGGTTGAATTTATTTTATACCTAGGAATGAAAAGAGCTCTTAACAAAGGGGGGTAACTGATATGCTCGGTAAATCAAGGATAAAAGGACACAAGCTCTATTGAAGATTTTTTCCCCTCGTCTTTTCTTTTTAAACCTTTTGATGAGGTGCCCTGTTGCTCTGCGATGAGCTTCCACTGAAGTACTTTTGGAATTATCTCAAAGAGAAATGGATCATTTAAATGAGTTAAAGCCCCCAAACCAGATCCACTATCTCCAGCCTTACGTTCATTTTTTATATTCAGAATTTTGTGAAATTTATAAAATAATTTTACTACTGAACCATGGGCTTATAACACAAAGAAGTCTCATCCACTTTTTTCCCCTGCTCCTTATGAAATGGTGAAGAATGATATATTTAGAATAAGGATGAAAGTTAATATGTAGAAGAGAGAGAATACTCTGATAAATTTGTACCTTGTGTGTTTAGAAAACACCTACAGGCAATGATGCTTCAAATTTCTCCAGACCTACCTGGGACTTGGGTCCTTCAGGGAAAATTCAATTGAAGATAAGATAAGGTGCTCCTCTCTATTTACTCTGTTTTTTTCTTTTAGACAACAGAGAGAATTTTAAAGGTGTAGGACAGGAGAACGGGTTTCCACTTTTCTTAATATAAAGATTGTTTTTTCTCTCCTGTATGTATTTTTCAGGGAACAAGAGATATGGTATGTGCCAGAAGGAAGTTTGTTATGGCTGGAATATTTAAGAGACTGGACCTTTAAGTGTTTGTGACCTCTAGAAGACCATGATCATGGTCCTTCTCGTTCTGTGGAACAGTAAATTGGTCATTTTACTCAGTGAGTAGGCACAGAGCAGGCTAAGACTGGTTTAAGTCTGTGTGTGGGTGATTGTACTGACCAAGAGATTATCCATTGCAAAATTTGGTGAGCATTTGCTGTACATTTGAATAGCTTTAGAGCACTATAATTTAAACTTATTTTTATTAAGTGCTAGAGCTACTGTTCATTGTGTGCTACAAGGGCTGACTTTTACTCAATGTGCAGGTAGGTTGTAAAGTTTTACTCTGACGTAAACCCTGGGAGCAATTTGTACCCCTGTGGTACAGAAAGCATTATGTTGAGAAATTCAGGCATGCCAGACAAAATTATGGACTTACAGACCCAAATGAAGCCTGTGTTTCAGTGTTTAAGTGCCTGGATTCCCACTGAGCCCAGCCAGAGATCCATACACCTAAGCAAATATAAGGATATATTTGAAAGGCATCAATTGTGCTTTTAAAATGCAATTTTGATACAATGCCAACAGAAGATGTAAATAGCTGTAGATGCACAGCACTGGGATAAATCTTGGAAAGCTTTAGGGAATCCAAGAGCCATTTCAAAAGCTAAAAAATCTTCTACTAAGAGATCACCACTGCTCTAGTTTCCATACTTTGGCAGCATGTCATTGGCTTGTGTGGGATCTACCAATATAGTGAAGCAATAGAGAAATGTCAAAATGGATTCTTTCATTTTGGTGATGAAGTGCTTGCTCTGCTTGCCAGCACGCAGGGTTCAATAAAAGCAGACAGGTCTTCAAAAAATAGCAGCATAAATAGATGAACTCTTTAAAGTAATATAAGTTCTGTCATCTGGATGTGAAATATAGACCTAAATGCCCACTGAAGTAAAAGCTGACCACACATTCCACAGAGAAGTGTTAAAAGTTTTCTCGGAGTGTCTTGGGCTGAGGAATGTTTTAACTACATCTCTCCTTGCCACAACACACAGAATGAAAGCATTTGAAGTTAAACCCATTTTTCAAAAGAAGAAAACAAAGCATCCATAAAGAAACAAAGGCATAGCATGGGATGAGGTCTCTAGATAGCCACTGCTTTCAGGGAAGCTGCAATTAGCTGTGCAATGGAGAAGGTGAACTTAGTTGTAGCTCAGTAGCATTTATAATGATTTCAGCAGCTAAAATGCTGATAGGTATGTGCAGGGGGTTGGTTTCAAGATTTTCTTGTGAGACACAAGGTCAGGATTCCTGTGGTCTCCTGTCATATTTAATTCATATCCTCTGGCCTTCTCTACCATGTTTATTGAATTAGAGGAATAAAATTCAATGAACCATAAACAAAGAAGAGAGACAGGACATGGCAAGTCCTGCTTTCTTTTATGTCCCTGCTGCACACCTGAGTTCAGTGGACTCATAGGAGAACATGTTGGAGCAGAATTTGGGAGGAGGGGGAGGTACAAGTTAGTATAACCCCTCTCACCATTCCCATAATTGCATCCAGATAATTTATTGCAAGCACTGGCCATCTCCACGTGGGAGTGAGGATCCAATTTCTACCAGTCAAGACTCTCCCCTGGTGCTTTTTAGGGCTGATCTGTGCACTCCCTGTGTGTGTTTGCCAGGTTCCTTCTGGTCACAAACGAGATGGCAGCAGAACAGCTTTACAAAACCATTCTTCAGAAGAACATGCTGGCAATTCATCACTTCAGTGCTAGGAGGAAACCCTCAAATATGTTAAAAGTCCCAGTTGGAGGGAAGTGCCCTCTTGGCATGCTTGTAATGATGATTCCCTGCAATCATCTGAGTTAAACTGATACAGCCTTTATCCTCCTTTACAGGTGGGATGCAGGAAGCAACAGGCCTGTGGAGCAATGAGAAGTAGGTCTGTGATTTTGGGGAAGATTTTATTGTGTCTTCTCTACTATTATCCTGTTTTCATTGCCCTGCATGCTGCTTCCAAGAAATGTCTGGTTTGGGCTATGGATCCCTCAGTCAAATCCACACCCAATCCTGCATGGTGTTCAGAACCCACAGAGGTAAAACAGAGCCACCCCCCTTGGGATCACAGTCACAGCAGTGCCTCACACAAATACCCTGATACCCAATAACAGCTTTACAACATTGTCATTTGGGTTTAAAGCCAGACATATGCAAATCTGGCTCTTGAGTCTGACCCAAAACATTCACAGAAAAAATAAGACAGAAGATGTTTTGAAACTCTATCCTAAACTGCAAGCTCACCACTATTTAGCTTGGGCATTTTAATTTTTGTAAATGTCATAGCTAATAAATAATGTATTTTCTTTAAGCTACCATATACATTTTTATTTTACAACTTGAATCTTAAATTTCCACACATTAAGTGCTCTGCTCACGTACATGGCAGCCTATGAGATGGCTGCTTTTTCACTTAATACATTTAATAAAGGTGACCAGATGCTTTGTGTTTTTAATGGCTTGTTCTGCATCCCAACAAAATGTCCCTGTTTTGGCTGCGAGAATAGATGATTCATCCTGAAACCCAGCCCAGCCGCCCTGACACAGGCAGGGTGAGTTAAAAACTCACCATCTGTGCTGGAGGAGTGGGCAGGAGGAGTGCTTTGTCAGGAAAACACTGTCCCTTCCTTGGGCACTGCATATTCCTGGCAGCCAGTAATCCCAAAGTCCTGTGGGTCCAACCTCTCTGCCTTTGCAGATAAATTCTGCAGTTATATCCCATCTCCCACCATTTCCTCTCCCTTCTCCCCTTCCTGAGAAGCCCCTCAGACTGCTCTGCCCTAGGATCACGTGTAGATCAAACATTGCTGTAAAATGTAAGATGTTTCCAATCATGTGGCAAAATTCCTGCCTGTGTGGCTGCCTCAGCCAAGCCTGATACTCGAAAAAGCAAGAGAGATTCATTGATGGCTTTTGTGAATAATTAGCTCTGCCCAGCTCTGCGTTAGCACCACTGCACTGCCAGCTCTGCCAGAGGACACATCCTGAGCTCGGAACCGGCGCTCGCAGACTCGCCCAATTCAAGGGCAAAGCTCTACCCCCAGGCAAAGCTCCCCTGCTGCCTCAGCAAGAGCCAGGCAGCAATATCTGAAGGGACAGCTTGGAGTGTGTCACTGGGATAAGGCTCTTCCAGCCTGGTCCTGGCCCCACAGCCTTTCCCAGCTCCCCTCCTCCCTGCCCGGAGCATCCCGGCGGGACAACGCCCCGGGCTGGGAGGAAAAGGTCCCCGGCAGCTCTTCTGCACAGCCTGTGTTCTGCAGCACTTGAAAGAACCATTGCAGCTCATCTGGCATGCACACGAATGACAAATATGCTTCAGAGGCAATAAATTAGCAATTTCAAGGCTTTACTTCCCCTCATGGACTAATTGCCAGAGATTATAGTATATTATGTGAGAGCAATGATACTAATGCCTAAATATGCTTCAGTGATTATAGAGCTATCCTCAATAACCAAGCTGTTTAAATGTCAATGCAAGAAAGCTCTTTATTATGAGATTAAATATTATTTTGAAGCAATGCAATAGGAACTTCCCAGGCTTTCTGCCTGCACTAATGCTGCCTTGGGGCAATGTATATTGGACAAGGTATGCTTTTTTAAAATGTGTACAATAAAGGGTCCCTAAATGCTTTTGTGCTGCAAATTTGGACAGAATTCCTAATAAGAAGGAGAGCATTTTTATTTTGTAGCTGTTACTAACATGCTGCTGCCTTCATCCTTCCTCCACTTGTGTATCAACTACTGTATAGAGAAGATAAATTATTGTTTTCTGTTTGTGGAGTTGAGAATCAAACCTCAAAGAGCTTTTCTTTTTTTATTCCCCCATCTCTAAGTACCATAATCTTGCACAGATGCCTTTGAGTCCAGCTCCTCACACCTAAATAAATCTGTTAATACCTGGCATTGAGACAACTCCTGGAAATCAGTGGAAGCTACAACTTTCAGCTTCAGCTGCTGACATGAGGCAGAGAAAAAAAAGTGTCTTTAAACTATAATTCCAATTGCATAGCTCTGCAGATGCCAGTTGGGGATCACAAGCTCAGGTGTGATCAGGTGTGTAGAAGGAGGGGAGACAAAAAAATCTTTGGCATCCCACTAATCTCATACAGGACCTTCCCACTATGGATGTGTCCCAGCCATGCAGCCTGTCCCTTGATTTCTAGTAAACTTATTAATTATAAATCATAATGGTTATAATAGTATAGAAAACATAGATAGGCCTGTGGGAACAGATAATGTAAAACAAAGGACAGAGAAAGTCAACTTTTTGTGAAGTTTGGAATTTCCTCTTTAAAGTTTTTTTTTTTCCTTTAGGAAGTATTGTTCCTTCAACACAGCCTGCACTTCTCCTCCATGGTGTGCTCCTCAAGGGGAGGAGCTTCATATACAGATAAGCAAGGAACTTATGGCAAGAATTCCATTCTGCCCAGCCTTAGCAGGATTGGACACCTGGATCCGTGTCCCAATACTTTCTGCTGTAGCCTGGCAATTGTTAACTCTGAATTTTTGATGTTTTCATCTTGGCTGGTATCTTCAGCCATTTTACGTCTCGCCTATAAAATGCAATGCTTGTTTACCTCAGAATGTCTGAAGCTCTTTCTGATGCTCAGGTAAAAGACACCTGCCACACAGGCTCAGAAAAGACATAAATTGCTCTATCATTTGTAACATTTTAAAATACCTTCATCTATTAAAATCAGAGTGTGACTGACAAGGAACATGCTGAACGGCCATGAGAATTCTTTCTCTGCTCTTCCAGGCAGACAATAATCTGACACCTTTTTTGTTATGTCTTGACTTAGATTATACTATGGGAAACCATATCTTTATCTTTATAACAGTAATAAACTTAGAGCAGTGATGTTAACTAAACAACCAGCAGCCACAGACTGACACTGCTCAAAGGACAGCGACGTGGACTTAGCACAGAACGGGCTAAAATTTGGCTGCTTTTATGCAAATATTATTTCAAACCAGATTAAAACCCTCTTTTATTTTTGCAGCCCCTTTATGAAAGCCCTCCCCACGCCCAGCCCCACTCACCATGTAGCCTGGGGCGCAGATGCAGCTGCCAGTGATGCTGTCACAGTCGGCCCCGTTGTGGCAGGGACAGGGCACCTGGCAGCTCTCGCCGTAGTAGCCCACGGGACACGTCTCGTTGCAGTAGAGCCCAGCCCAGCCAGCCTTGCAGCTGCACTCCCCAGACAGAGGATGGCAACTAATGAAGAGACAGATGTCAGTGAGATGTGGGCAGGAAGGAAAACACAGCCCAGAACATTTCACGTGTCACACTAAGAAAAAGGACGAGCCTGGAAACTCTTTAGGGTGGTGGATATGAGCAGCTGTATAATTTGGGAAGTGAATAGAGAATCTGGTGCTAAATAGACCAGCATTTCCAAAGATCTGGGAACTGCCACAGCACTGGGCAGTTTACACCTTGAAGTTTATGCTCTTGCATTCTCAAATCAATGTGACTTGGATTATTGACATCAACCATACCATTAATCCATACAAGCTGTAGGACAGGTATGTGCTGCACTATTTGGCTGTAATGCAGCCACCTAAAGATGTTCAGGGATAGGAGAAATTCCAGTGGGTGGAGGAACGCAATCAAGAGAGCTGTGAAGATAAACCTGAGTTCAAGGGCACAGGATTCCCATTCCATTCCAGCTCATCCCATCCCACCCCACTGTCATTTGTGTTTTAAAAGTGAATGTCACCTCAGCAGAACTTTCCAGCAGGCACAGGTAAAAAGAAAAGTGCTTTGGGAGGGAAAACTCCTTGAAAGAAAAGTTTTACAGGGAATATTCAGCCACAGTGACCAGAACTGATCAGCACCCGAAGCCTTGGGATTTACTTGGGACAGGAGTTAACAGGGCCCTGGGACTAAGACACAGCTCTGCAGGGAAATGAGTCAAGTTCCTTTTTGCTGCATAATGAACAACATTAATCCTCTGGCTTTAATTTCTATTCAGTCAATTCCACATTGTTGTGAGAGCACATGGAGGGAAAAGGAGAAAGGAGAATCAAGCCCAAAAGGTTGGACAATGCCTGCTCCTTCTGCACCCACGGGTGGAACACTCACCCCTCTGCTCCTCAAACTCTGCATGAAAGACTTTATCTTTATTGAGCACTTTTCCTCCTCGAGGTTTCCTCAGGGCAACCCCTTCCCACAGCAGGAGGCTGTGGCTGGGACAGGAGGGGAAGGAAGGCTGGAGATGTGGAAAGTCCTGGTTGGAAGGGATGGAGGTTTTTGGGGGATGTTGTCTGAGGCCAGCTGGGAATGTGAGGCTGCACCTGAGAGCTCAGCATGCTCTGTGGCCTCTGCACCACAGCACTGCACAGTAATGGCACTGTTCAGTCCTCAGTGAGAGAGATGAGAAATCATATTGCCAGAAATCCTGTTTTCTGCACTCTCAGAACAGGAAAATAAACTTCTGCAAGATGGGATCTCTCCCTCTGGGCCTCTCTCCTGTTTTTTTGCATCCCAGAAACAATTTCTTTTCCTTTATGATTATTTATTGCTACGGTTTAAGAATGTAGACATGACTGAATGGGTTTCTTTACACCTATAAAAATAATATTGTATATGTTAATTTTCAAGGTAACCTCATAAAATGTAATTTCCAACTATGTTTCAGGCAATTTCTGGTAGGAGAGGTTGGTCATATAGTGTTGCAACTAAAAAGGATCAAATTTTCTAAGTGTCAAATGTTTCATCATAAATAGTGTTTTACTGACTAATTAAAACAATTCATCAGCATAACAAACTACCATCCATGACAAAGCAGTCCCTGAAATTATGGTTTTCACAAAGCACCTCTTAACATTCATATGAAAATAATAAAAGCTCGGTTTTCCCCCTGTGTCTATTAATCATTACCTAATAGGAGCAGAAAGCTCAACATTAAAGATTTTGAAATGAATTTTGTGTTTCTCTCTTGCCACTACTACTACATGTATCATGTCCTTCCATGAGAACTGCATCTGGTGGGTAAATTAAATATTTCAAAGGTAATATATGACCAGTGAATCATTCTATGACAATTCAGCAGAAAATACTACACTCACTCAGAATTTTTACTCTGAGGTTGGTTCCTTCATCAGCATGGACAGCTTTTTTGCATGGGATACAAGCTATGTATTAAGGGCTAAAACTCATCCTGACATGCATTAAAACAAGAATGAAAACCAAATAGGCTTTCCAGAAGAATCTACTGGAGACAGGGAACTTGGACTCCAAAACAAAGGCCAGCAGAAGTTTGAGGGCATTTTCTGACCCACCAAAGCCTTGTCCACACTTCATGGGGCTGTGAGCCAGGAAAATCCCATGCAGATGTTTGGGTCTCTCCATCCCTATAATCTTCCCATTGAAGAAAGGATAATTTTGTTATCAGCCTGAGCAGATCAGGGTTTTGTTTCTCTCCCAACTCCAAAGCACTTGTTTGACAATCCAGGTGTCTGATGCAGTGTTAACTTGAGGGGGGCTGAAATTTAGATGCTTTCCCAAACTGCACAAGGCAGCTGTTCTCTTCCCAATCCTGCCAGGGAATCTTGGCCACCTTACTGACTCTTCTTCTTTTTTCACATTTCTAAAAGGATGCCTTTCTTCCTTTGGAAAGATCTGCATCTGATATCACTGAATAGTATAAAGTTTTTATATTAATTTTTTTTCTCTCTTGTTTGTATGAACTATTCCACTAATTAAAGTGAGCAGAGTTGCACACTAAATATATTGCAGCTCATGAGATAGGAATAGTGGCTGTGTGGGTGTGTGTGTGTGTATGTTAGGAAGGTTTCTCTTCTGCTGGCATTTTGTACAACCACATTCTGGTCAAATTATGTACCTAGATACAGAACAGAGCCAGGAAATACATCTATCACCCATCCAAACATCCATGCATCCAGACTGCTCAGTGAATTAAATGCTATTTGCTGAAACTTCTAAAGCAGAATAAAGCTTGACTCGGAAATACAGCTAGAAATGTTTATAAATATCTGTATAATTCCTCCTCTCCTGTTCTGAGTGCACCTTCCCAGGCCATGTGTCCATGATGGAACACTTTGCCAGCAGAGGTTACAGTGCATGTGAGCCATTTCTCCAGCCCCCAATAAACTGAAATTAATGAACACAAACAATTCCTCTGCAGAAGGATCACTGAAGGATGGGTGAAGAATGGGAGGGTTCCAAAAGGATCCCAAAGGCAAACCCACCAACATCTGTTTTCCAGCCCTTGCTGGGAGCAGCAAGGGAACCTCACACTCTTCAAGGAGTTTGGCAGTGTTATCCTTCATAGTTTGCATTGAATCTTAACAACTTTATTTCTTCAACTCTCCTGCATCTCAGGAAGAAGCAGAGTAGAAACTAGGAGTGAACACAGGCAGCCAAGTGTTCCTGTGGCTCCAGGCCAAGCAGAGGTGGAACAGAGCTGTCCACACACCCATCAGGGCTGACAAGGAAAGGGTTCCAGGGCTCCTGCTGCACTTTGAAGGATACTGTACAATCCCTGGCTTTTGAGCCACATTTACAGCAATAGAAGATTTATTTTTAAAAATTTTATTAGCTGAACTGAAAAGTGTAAAGGCATTTTTGACCTTTAAATTTTTTTAGCAACCAATTTTCAGGAAATCTGAGAAAACCAGGTAAATTTCTCAAGGCAAATTAGAAGTGTTTTGGACAGCATCGTCTGTTCCAAATTCTGAATTTGTTCTCCACACATTTTTCAGCCAAAGCAACACCTTCCCTGTGAAATTCCTGATTTTCTGTTTGTACAGCAGCACCAGTCATCTCATTTTCACTCTCAGCAGCCTAATACTTATTTTACAGTATTTTCTGTTTTATGGTGCCCACACCACATCCAGTTTCACTTACTAAAATGCCTCTTGCTTGAAAGCAGTGGCCACAGTGAGACTGCAGGGCTCCTTCAGCCCAGTACATCTTCAAAGCCAGCCAGTCCAGCACATTATTGACTCAGATCAAAGCAGAACTTCATGGAAGCTCCAAGGGGTTTGGTCCTCCCCAGCCTGCTGGTGTTGAGGCAGTAACTGGAGCCTCTGGAGATCTGCCCACTCCATTTGCCTTTGTCCTGGTGGCTTCCTGCTTTCTCACATCTCTGAGCTGGGAAAGACATTACCAAGGGCACGTGGCTCCCCAGGCTGGCTCCACACCAGTGCTCAGGAAGGGTGGGTGGCCAGGACTCTTCCAGCTGTTCATTTCCCTCCCTGACAGAAGAACAAGCCAGGATTTTTCCCTTCCAGCCATTGCAGGCTGTCTCAACATGGACTTATTGCAGAGGGAAGTTTTTACAGGTGTACCCTTTCCTGTGGAAGGACAGTCCAAGTCACCACCACATTCTAAATCACCTAATTGTGGGGCTGTTCAAAGTCTGTACCAAGTGCCTTTCAGTGTGCTTTGATGCAGAAATTATTGGATGGTGTCCTTCAGTCATTACCATGCTGGAGGTTAGACTAGATGATCATTCTGATCTCTTCAGACATTAAAATAGATAGATCTATGAAAATGGAAAAGCTGATTGTGTATTTCCTACAGTTATTCCTCAGCTACTCCTCAAAGCCCTCAGAACTTTCCATTCCAGTCAACTCTCCAATAAGCAGATCAAATGAGACAAATCCAGGGACAGGAGTTTCCTTCACCTTCTACAAGTGTTTAATAATTATCCTCCACACTTGGGGATTACAACAAGAAGCCAACAGCTTAAACTGCTCTTGGGGAAAATAGATGGCTGTGAGAAAATGAGTCACTTTGAAGAGCCCAGTTTGAGTATGGACAAACACTCAAGGAGGAATGGGAAGAGGTGGGTGGGAAGAGAAGTACACTGTATGGGACTGGTTAAACAATGAGCACAAGGATTTGTTCTGAATACGGAGTGCCTTTGGAAAAGGTCATTTTCCATCAGCTCTGACACTCCTTGGCTCAGCAATTGACAGCACACTGCAGAGCTGGTGGAAAAGTGGAGAGCTGAAATTCCATGGAAGAATGAAAGAACATTTACCGATCTACAGCTTGCTGGTATCTCTTTGTTCCATAACAGCAGTGATAAGATGTAGGAAAAAGGGAGATTTTATCAACAGAGAGACCAGACTCATTTATTAAGGAACCTGAGATACCATCTCAGCAGAGGATGCGGCAAGGGACGCTGACAGAGCAGTGTTGGGAGGGAAGAATAAAATGTTCCAATCAGACAGCAACCAGGAACAGGCAGGATGTGTAGGAATGACCACATGCCCACAAAAGAGCTGGGAGAGGATTCAATCCTCCCCCTTTCTGAGCTCTCTCAAACCTCTCTGAGACCTTTTCTCACAGCTGGAAAGTGCAAGCCTGTTCTTTCAGAAAAGATCCTCTGGCAAACTCTCAGAGCACCTCCCAGGTAGTTCTGAGTAGCACAGGGTGAATTGTTTCAATCTCCGCCGCACAGTCTTACCCCACCTAAAAGACTCAATGAATTGAGCACATAGCTGAGAAACTGCAGCCAAGCTCAGCCTTGCCTGTGGCCTGCAGTCCTTCCACTCTAGTTCTATCTTTGTGGAAACAAAGAGGTTTCTGCAGGCTCAGGAGGGGTGAAGACACAAGTGTCAGCTGCTGACCACGAGCATATTCTCACCCTCCTGTACACCTGAAGAACAGTGTACACTGAGGAGCAGTTCAGCTTGGATTTACTACAGTGATGTGACATGTAGGAATTTCTCCCTCAGCTCACTCTGCAGTAATTCCTGAGGCATCCCCCATCCTCAGTACAACACAGCACTAACCTTTTGTGCATAACGTGCAGCTCATGCCTCAGGGATGGTATTTTTGCAGTGATTTCATGATACACAACATAATCAGAAGCGATGGGAGACCCTTGTAGAGAGCTCCCTGGGAGCATCAAACCCTTTGGATCCTGGCTGTCAAACCCAGTTGAGCTGGAGCTCTCTTGCTGCACAGGAGTTGTATCACCACAATTACAAGTTTTTAAACAATCCATTGTGAGCTCTGCCTTTCAGTTAAGCAAAGCCTCACCACTCACAGCTGAATTCACAAGGAAAATCACCTGTTTATTTCCAAGACTGAGACAAATAGGGTCTATCTCAAGTGCACAGACAGATTTGCCTGAAGTGTTTATGTGTGTGTGTGTGTCTGTGTGTGCACACAAATGAGGTGCCACTTCTTGCATACATAATTGAGTGTGTTTATATTTTAGCAGCAGCAAGATGGCAAGGTGTGTTTGTCAGCATCAGCAGGACAGTCAGGTCCCCACCTGTCTGCTTCCAAATTGAAGAATGTCTGTATCAAGAGCATTTTTGTTTGGGCATCAATTATCTCCACCTCCCCCTGAAGCCTACACAACCCTAAATTGGCTCTGCCTGCTGAACAGGAATGGGCAGAAAAAGGAGGGAATCCAGAGGGACCTGAGGGGCTCAGCATTGTGCAGGTGAGGAAATGTGGCTCCAGAACATCAGACAGCTGAGGCCAGGGGGATTTGGCTGTCCAAGCCCCCTTTACTGCCAGACAGCGAGCGAGGATGCACCAAACAGCAATTCCAGCAGTCAGTAAACAAAGCAAGGAGTTACTTAAGGTAAAAAAGAGGATAGCAGGGAAGAGTCTTAAATTCTTCCTTCTTTTCAAGGTTTAGAAAACTTATTCAAGCCTGCAATTGGAAAGCAAATTCAAAGTGCTCAAGTCTGTTTGTGGCTTGTCTCACAGTAAAAAGAACCTCAAGAATCAGATCTTTAAAAAAGCAAAAAAGGGAATAAAACATCAAATCCTGACCTTTTAAGTGAGGCTCATTCAATTGTAGGTATAATTCCCTGATATTTATTTTCCTGAATATTTTCCTCATACACAAAGAGAGAACGAAGAGCAAAAATAGGCTCACATGAGGAGTCTATTTTGACAATGTCAGCCATGTTACAGTTCCACAGACTGACTCAGGAATATTGATTTCAGTCTATTTATACATCTGCCTCAAGTGTTTCCAACAAGGTAATTTGCCATGAGACATCAGCTGAAGCAAATTAGGTTTCATGTCGAAAGTCCCCTTGCTGCCTATAGATCTAACAAGCAAACCCATGTCATAAAAGAGAGAGAAAGTAATGGATTTGAGTAAATATGTACCTATTTTTTAAACTTCAGTGGGTTATTATCCATACATATGAGCATCATCTGGTGGTTCTTATGCCTAGAAGATTTCAAGGATAAAGCTGTATGTCAGGCTGTTTCAGGTGGAACCACAACTGTTAACAGATACATGCTTACTATCTGGCTGGACTGAGGCTTATGCTTCCAAACCTGAGGTCATTTAAATCCAAATTTTGCGAACCAGAGAAACTTTCTGTGTTTATACTTAAAACTACAGAGAAAAGGACAGTAGGTGTAGCTAACTGAATTTTTTCCCAATGCTTTAATTGGAACAGTCCCTGCACTAGAATATTACATGAGGTACATACCTGAGGGTGTTGGTAATATTGCAAGGGCATCTCTTGTTGCACTTGAGGCCATAAAAGCCCTCAGGACACATTCTCTCCTGGCAGTGGATGCCTTTGAAGCCAGGGTCACAGATGCAGGCTCCGTTGACGTGGTAGCACTTGGCGCCGTTCTGGCAGTCGCAGCTCTGCGTGCACTGGAAGCCGTAGGTGCCGATGGGACACTCCTCCTGACACCTGCCAGGGATGGGACAGGGATCCAGCCACAGCCACACCTCAGCAGGACGTGGCTCTTACACAGGAACCTTCTTGTTAATCAATTAAATGCAAAACAGAGCAATCATTGCTCGTTTACTTCAGTAACATGCTGAACTGATGGTATCACTGGAGTGATGGGATATCTTGGGCATGCAAATTGCTGCTAAGAGAAACTGCATTCATCCATGCCCAATTATATCCTGCTAAATTTGCATTAGTTCATATTACCTTCATTCACAAAATGCATTCTTCTTTCCTGGACCTTGACAATTGTGTTCATCAACATAAGAAACTGATAGGCAATAAATTATTTTATTATAAAACCCCTCATCTGTTTGACTTCTCTTTATCACAGGAGGACTCTGCACCTCCCTTGAAAGCATATGGCCCTTTCAGTGATGAGGAGGCTTAAAAGGGAAAGTGTATTTAGCAATATTGAGCAAAATCTTCTCCAGCAGTATTTTAGTTTCACTTGTCCTCTTTGCTGTCATTGCACCAGTTTTATACCAATAAGTAGAAAAGAAACCCCTTTGTGTTTTGTGTGTGTTCCGAGTAAATGAAAGCTTAAATTTGCTTTTCTTCTCCTACTCCAGGGTAGCTCAGTAGTACAAAATCTCAATAAAAATCACTTTCATGCTCCTTAGTGGAGAATCTTCTTAAAAATTGCCAACATTTTTAATATCTGATGCACATAAAATTGGAACCTGCAAACACTTTACGCAGATTGTTTTAAATTGCACCTTCCATGCACTGTTAAAAATATCTCCCTACTTGGATATGTTCTGAGATCTGCCAAAAAGTCTGTTTCCTTGTCCTACAAAACCAATTTAAGAGTTCAGATTATTTCCTGCTTGCAAAAGCTCAGCTAGGGTCCTGAAGAAAGCAACTGATTTTGTGCTTGACATAATTCAGTGGTTTCAAAATTCTGCAATGAGTCAGTACCACAGTTTACATGATCCACCGTGAAATACAGATAGGCCTTTTCAGTTAATAAAAGCAGAAAAAGAAGCCCAGAAAAGACCAATTCCCTTATCACATGGATGCCAGACATTGGAAATTGCCTATCAGCATTAATTTAAGCCTGAGCATTGATTAAAGTGTATACTGTAAACTCAGTGGATGGAGGCAATTGTTAAATGTCTTTCTGCAGGTCATTTCACAGCTGGCAGGTGAGAGTTAATATAATGATCAGTAATAAAAGATTAATGTGTGATGCAAGCCAGGCAAAACTGCAATGAACACAGGCAGTATATAAGAAGGGCATTACTTTTGCAGCTTCAGATTATCATGTTTTACTACAAATAAATGAACACAGCAAAGGGCCTAGCTGGTGATTTAATTCCAGCAGGCAGCAATGCAGTTGCTGGTTGCAAATCTGAGTTGAGGAGTTCATACAAGACCCAAAGTGAGAGGAGTTTGGGACAAAGAAGGAAAGAGTCTGGAGAGGCACCAGAGAGAGAGAGAGCCCTGCTGCTCTCAGGGGGCTCAGCTGCAAAGGAAAGAGCCAGCAAAGAATGGGAACAGTGGGGCTGGAACACTCCAAGCAAATGAAATGCAAGGAGGAACAATGAAGCTCCTCATGTCCCCACTGCTGCACAGACCCTGAGTGAGCAGGAGAGCTCTGAGCTCCACGGGGTGAATTCTTAGTCAATAGTGCACTGTATCATTCTATATTTATAGAAGATGAAGCATTACCTAGCAGGGAGAAAAGCATCTGGAAATGAAATATTGACGACCTAATCCATTTACATAATTAGCCTTTTTCTACTAACAATTTAACCAACTTATTTATTTGGAGATCAAGCAGCTACTGCTAATGAATTTTATACAAAGAATACTAATAATGACTCCTCTGGAACATGAGAATAATCACAGCAGGAATTAGCTTTCTACTTAAACATCTTTCCTTTGCAACATATCAATCTAGTGTGTCCATAGCACCATTAACAACCAGATACATTGTTCAATTAAATTACAAAATGAGCTGCTAAGCCCTAGTTATGTTTCTTGTTTAATTTACATTGCTTTCTGCCTATCTGGGGAGATTCGTATTATAATATCCACTGAACTTTAATATGTACCATAATTATTTGGGTTGGGATAGGATAATATGGCTGTCACCTGTAGAATTAATGGAAGCAATTTCACAAAATATTAAACAGAAGACAGCCTGCTTAACAGATGAACTTAGTACATGCTCCTACATTTTTCCCCACAATTTTCTTTTTTAAAGGAATAATGCTGCAAAGTTTTTTAGGCTGTCCTCTTTGTTTTGAAACAATGATCACGTCTATGTAGCACAGACAAATATGAAAAGCCATCCAAAATGCACTAACCTGGAGATGAGAGATACAGGTATGAACACAACAACAGGAGAGTAAATCTACCCACAGAGCTCTAATAAATGTGAGATTTATTCTGTTAAGATTCAATCTTTCGATTTAAAGGCAATATGGAAAACAAAGCTAAACCAGCATGTTCACTTTTCCCGTGAGCCACTGAATTCTGAAACACTCCATTCTCAGCTTCTAACTGTGCCTCTGCTATTATTCCTTTCCAGTTTGTAAAACACACATTTCCATGACAGATCCAGTCATTTCAGTGAGCACAAAGCATCCTGCAGTTATTAACAGTGCTGCCAATTTCCTAGAGATTTAGTGCAGAGCCACTCTTGGAAAACAGGTAGGGAACAAAAGTGTGGCAATTACACTCACACAGACCTTTATGACCATTTCATCTCCACAGATACTTATCTAACTCTGTGTTATTATCTTCTGCACATGATGATGAACTGTAGCATTATATAGTACTTATTGACAATTTTAAGATGATAGTAAGTAAAATGTATTTATGTCTTTATTGCTGTTATTCACTGCATCTGTCATTATTAAGAAGACTTTGCTCAATACCTTGTAAAATGTTAAAGCAAGCAGTGTTTTGTTGTGCAGCAGATTCTCCTGCTCTCCTTTTTGCTGTGACACTGCAAGAGCTGCAGGAGATGCAGAGGGTAAAACAGACTCTGAGCTAAACTGGAGCTGCCTGGTCTGTCCCCACGTCCCTGTGGTGTGAACATAAATCCAAGGAAAGCCACTCAGACTCTTTAAAGACCTCATCCCTCACTGAAATCAGTGGGTCCCCAGGCAGGTGAGGGCAGGAGTGTGCTCAGAGCAAACCAGTACAGCCAGTACAAACCAGGGCTGCCCAGCCCCAGCGAGCAGCAGAACTGCTGCTGGATACAACAGCCTAAGAAGAGGGATTAAAGGCTGAGAGATGAACTTTTTCTAACCTCCCAGGAAGCTGTTGGAAATGTGGGAATTTCTAGGCTAATCCAGTTTTACCCTGCTGCAGCAGAGCTTTCCTAATTGTGTGTTTACCTTTTCAATCCTGTTTTCATTCATCCTTTCACACACCTGCATTTCTGCTCCCCTGCCTCTCCCCTCAGTGTCTTTTACCTCCCTGCTCTGGGATGGGGAAGGTGAGCGATTCCCAAGGGCTTTGCTTGGATGCAGCTCCAGAATGATCTTCCCTCACTTCTTTTCCACTTCTCCCAACTGCTTCTGCCTTATTTTTTTTCTATCTCCCTTCCCAAGTTACAGCTCTCTCTGGAGTCCAAATCTCTCTCACTTTTCTCCAAGTGCAGATATCATTAGTCCACACTCCTTTGCTCAAGGACAATCCCTGTGAGCTCCTGCCATGTCTTCCCTGAGGGGTCTCCTCTGCCCAGTCTCTCCCTGAGTTGCCTTCTCCAGCCCCTCTCCAAGGGCAACCAGCAGTAAAATCCTCTTCCCATCTCCTTTCCTCATCCCCAAGAGGGATGCAGGCTGCTGGCTGGGAGCACCCAACAGCTCCAACACTTGATTGGATTGGTTCATCTACAGCCAGGAATCCATCAGGGTGTGCAACAACCAAATGAGGAGAGCAAGAGAGGCTCTGTCAGCCTTCCCCAGCATGGCCAGCACTGGGAAAAGCTTGGGATCTAAGTGTGGTCACCACTATAAAGGCCCAGGCTGCATGGTTGCCTCCTTTAGTGGAAAAGCCTCCACAAAGAGAGAAACAGGAATTATACAGTACCACATGTCTGGAAACAGTCTCCAGATGGAGAATGAGGAAGAGAGGCACACTGATGTCTTCTCCTCCAAATTACTTGAAAATAATTAATATTTCCTCAATGTTCAACCCCATGTGAACCCTGACATGAACTCCAGAGCCCCCTCCAATTATAACTGTCCATAAAATGGAAACAGGGGAGCTCCATAGCTCCATGTGTAATGGGAAGGAGCAGCCTTCTGACCATCCCACAGGGCTGAGGGTTGGATGTTTGTGCTACCATGACCTGCTGATTATTCAGTGAAGGCAGAGATGAGAAATTCCAATGAGCTTTGCTGCATAAAAATATAATTGTAGCATATGTCAGTATAGATCTAATAAAAAAGGGAACATAGAAGAGAAAGTGCTTTAGCACAACACCCACTGGTGAGCTGTGCAAACCCTGGTGCCACAGGCCCCATGCAAAGTGCTCCTGAGAGCTGCTCTAGCTGCACTTCCCAACCTTTGTTAGCCAGGATTAGCTGGAGGCTCAGCCAGCACGTGCTGCAATCCCTCATTGACTTTGCTGTGTAGTCATTTTGCTGAATCCATGACACCTTGGTAAAACAATATTATCATCTGCTCTGATCGATTCATGGGTGAAGGCTCTCGTTTATAAATTTTGAGGATTTATCACCTTTTGCTGGTGGCTGAGATGGATCAGTGCTACAGCAGCACAGAGGAATGAAGGAGACATTAAACTGCTGCATTACTTACTCTTGAGGATATTAATTTGTATAAAGATAGTTCATTTACATATCTTGTAAACATGTAATGCTCTCTATTAAATTTATCACTGTAAATATCTAAATTAAATTTAATCCATTAAATTTTAAAAGTTATATTAAAAACCTCTGTAAATGGAGAGCATTGCCAATAAAAAGTAATAACATTGCCACATTTATATTGCTTGAAGTGCTTCAGAAGGATGAACCTAATTGGAGCAATAGAAACATAACACCATTTTTCAGGGAGGAAGATTGTCCTAGAAGGGATATAAATATTGACAGTTCCATAGTGAAAATGAAAATGGAAGGCTTTGGGGGTTGAGTTTTACCTGTCTCCTATATAGCCAGCTGTACACAGGCATTTTCCTGTCACAGGGTCACAGTGTCCTCCGTTGTGGCATGGACAGTCCTGGCTGCAGTTAATTCCAAAGGTTCCAGGAGGACATGGCTGTGCACACACCAGCCCCTGGTAAGGTTGCAGAAAGAACAATATTTCAGTCAACATTCATAATGCAATAAATTTCTCTATGCAGCTTGGATTTTTATTGTCCTTTCTGCTAAAACTAGATGCAAGTGTAGCAGCAATATTTTATCTGCATAAGATGTGCTAAAGACAGTCTGAAAACTCCACTACCACAGTAAACGCCTGCCTGGCCTGACTCCAGAAGGGATTTTTCTCACCACTGCACACTCACAGATAATTCTCTTCCTTGGATCTCCCCCACAACTGCAGTTGGGCTTGCACTGCCCCTTGAACAGCCACATGAAGATGTGGAAGTTAAAGGCAACCAGAGAAGTCTACAAGGCTGTTTGTAGACAGCTGCTCCTGGGGTTTTTGTGAAATGGAGAGTCTGAAAAGCTGTTGGCTATATGATGCACAGAGAAGGTTTGGGAAGGAAGGAATTGTTGCAAATGTTGCACGGGGAGGGTGGAGCTGTGCTGGTGCTGATGGTCTGTGATGATCTCCCCTGCTCAGCCAGGCTCATTCATCCAACCCAACACAGCAGATGGAGACTCCTCTACTGCCCTTCACACCCTTCACTCTGCTCCCTCTGCCCTCTCCAGCCCCACATCCACCTCTCAAAGCAGCACAGAATGGATGTGCCAGAGCTTTGGGAAAGCCATGGAGGGGCAGGATGGGAATGAGGATTAGGACAGCTGCAGAAAGCCCCCAGTGATGGCACAGAAGCAATGTGAGTCCCCACATGAGCACTGCAGTAACCTTCTGTCCAGAAGAAGGAATTTTGCAGTGGAATATCCCTAATCCCTGAAGAGTGACAGGATGCAGCACCCAGCATCCTCCCAGCTCCTTATCTCCAACCTTGGAGCCACATCTCAGTCCCTAACCTGCCTCAACTCCACATCCCATTTTATGCTCCCAGCCCTCTGCTTTCCTGCCTCTTTATTCCAGTCCCTTCCAAATCCCTGTTGCAACCTCCCTTTTAATCCTCTCCTCCATCCAGACCCAACTGCTCATCTGTGAGATGTTCCCTGCTTCCCCTCCCTGCTTAACCAGCCCTGGGACCGAAACAAAGCCAGACTGTCCCTGCTGTGCCCCCTGGCACTGCTCACAAGTAAAGCAGCTCCCAGGTAATTCCTGCTCCAGCTGTTCAGCCCCAAGGCAGGGAATGCTCACCCTGGTGTGGGGTCATGTCTTTGGAGAATTCACCTGCCAGACTCGAGTGGTTTTCCCCCAGGTATCCCATAATATCCCTGCCAAGTATCAAGGCCTTACAAGGATTTCCCCAGACTTTCGTAGAAGTTGTATGAATGTTTTTCTCCCCGTGAGCAAATATAAAGCCTGAGGCTGGCATCCAGCTGAGGAACTTCAGCCAAAACAAGTCTGGCAGTGCTGGGATCTGAAGTTGTGGTCCTATAATGGAAAATGTTTGGCATCTGCAGCAAGTGGTTCTGCTGCCAGTGCCACCACAGTGCCCAGTGTGAGACAGAAACAGTGTCTGGCCACAGGATTATTTGGGTTTAATTTCTCTGTTTCTCTAACCAAACCCCGGGGGTTCTGGGTTCTGAACAAAGCACGTGTCAGACACAACTTATTCAAAATATAAACCAGGAATATAATGGCTGCTTTCACTCCTCGGGGCTTGGGAAGTTTAGCTGTATCAACAGCCCCAAAGTGAAGAGGCTGCTCTTCAATGTCACCATAAAACAGATACTTTGAGCCTTTCCCAACCAGAGCTATATGGTTCTTTGGCTGTAAAACAGACAGGTTGGCCTCAGTTCAAGAACTTTCAGATTACAGTGTTAAAAACTGGTGTCTCTGGACTTGAGTAATACACAACACTATATATCTGAAAACCTAAGTGTCCATTTATCTTGATAATAAATACTTTCTCCCTTCATGTCTCAAAAGGAACAGGATTTCTATCAACAAATGATGAGAAAGCAATACTCTGGGATGCATCCCCCTGGAGCCAAGAGAATCTTTAGCTGTACTTTTTGCATTAATATGTACTAAGGGAATTCAAAACATCCCTCTCTAGAGGATCAAATGTCAGATCAACATTTCCTGCTGCTTATACACCTAATCAGCAAAGTTCACCCATCAGCACCTTTTTTAAGGCCCTGATCTCATCAGCTCCTGCTTTTGACATTGTTTGCTGTATTTTGTAGGACAGAAAAGGTTTTTTTTCTGCTCCATTTTCTCAGACACCCCCACATTTAAAATACACAACAGAAAGAAAAATAGACAAAAATACAAATGATGCTTCACCATGGCCAGAATCAATAAGAGAGAAGTGATGAGCAGAATGTGCTGTGTTACCACAGCACCACGATGCCTTGGGAAGGGGGTCTGGGGCCAAACAGGGGGCGTTGCCAGTGACAAATGTTCTGCCACATCAGGAAATATTGCTGCTTTCCTGAGCACAGAGATCTACTCCTTCAAAAAGCCTTCTGAGAAGCGTTGTAAATGCTAAATTATCTTCTCTCCCCACTTCCTGAGAGCGCTTGGAGAATTTAATATTGCAAATGAGAAAGATGTATAGAATTAAACCTGTAAATTGTTAATGAGGCCCTAAAGCAGCCACCCACTAAACTCCACAGCCACAAAGACACAGAAGTGGAAAAAGCCCAACACTGTGGGATGCTGGAAGCCACGTTCTGTTGACTGTTCAACAATAGAGGCTGTTGGCCACCATCCTCCCGGTGAAGAGCCCATGGGGCACTAAAATCCCACAGGACACCGTCCATGGAACTCGTGCTGCGGGGAGACTCGGCACTGGTGGGAGGAAAAGATTACAAGTCATAAAAGAACCAGGCTTTGAAGATGGCAGATCCAAGGAAGAACCTCAGAACTCCAGGACTTCCTTATTTTAAAGTCACTGCCTCCCCTTCCCCATCCCACCAAACCCTAAGGGACCTGAGCTCCTGTTAATAAGCCAGCCTAGGAAAGGATAAAAGTTGCAGCTCACCCAGCAGCAATAAAGTCCAAGTGGATTTGCACTTGTATAAATCTAGGGAGAATTCTTTCCTTCCAAAATGATAGTATATTCAATATATATGTGCAGTCTCAAGCCTCAAAATCAGCAAGTAAAATTCCTGGTGTCACAGAAATCCATGGTGTGAAATAAAATGAATGCTGTCTAGCAATCCCATCTCGCCTGCTCGTTTACAGCCCCCTCATGTCTCACTTCCCAAACCATTCCAACCACCAAGAGTTAAAAATATAGCATGAAAATATACTTTTTATCCCTCTCTGTACACTGAATTACCAGCTTTTCATTAAAACCCTGGAGAGACCCTTTATACTTAAAATCTCAACATTTACAAGCTGAGTGCTTTTACTTATAATTTCAGTTTCTTTCTGCAGAATACTTGATCTCTCTCTTCAATTTTCAGTTATGCTTGTTTCAAACATCAATTGTTAACTCTAGGGTTCCTCCAGGGACAGAGCAGCCAACAAGACACTTTTCAGAAAAGTCTCTCTGGGCTCCTAAAAATGCTTAAAAGGAACTCCAGGCTGTAAGGAATTGGGCAGGACTGGGCCAGAATACAACCACAGCTTCTCTGCAGTGCTCTGGTTCTTCTTAGGGTCTGTGCTGCATCCTAAAGGACATCTAAAAACTCCTGTTTTATTCTGATATTCTTATCTGTTTAGTGATGGTTTAACTTTGAAAAAGAAAACTTCTGATAAAATACAATAAGGAAGAATACAGCAAAACAACTCAGATCCTGAGAAATCTTGGCATGCAGGAGGAGAGATGAAAAAAGTAGTATTTTTATATGAATCACTTTATTGATCAGTTCTTAGGGGATAGTGCCAGAATGGAGTGATAGGCCCTCAAAAATATGTGAATTGCTTTTCTAATGCTCCAGCACTCAAGGAAAGAACCTTTTCTTTGCCACCACTTATTGCCAGGTGAGGGCAAGGGGCCATATTCATACTTCTGACAAGTTTTGCCTTTGTCATTTGAAATGGAATAACCTTATCACCACCCTTGCCAAGACTGGTGGTGGTAGAGAGATTCCAGCTCTCCAGTTAGAGATATTGTTCACCAAAACTTATGGACAGCAATGTTCTCATTGCTGATGTACAGCAACATTTCATAGCTGGTACTTTTGAAATCAAAGCAGTTGATGTACAAATGGAAAGGAACATAAACTCTCTCTCAGCTTTTGTATATTTGAACAGATAGAGGTCCCCATCAGAAGTCACAGTTGTGTGATGATCTGCAGAGCCTTTCATGTAAAAATAAAAATTTGGAGTACTTGCATGCTTTAAAATCCAGCAACTTTGCCAAGAGACTAATTGTCAGATACAGGAAAAATGCCAAAAGTTTAGTACAGCTAAATGGGATGAAGGCCTGTGAGACTTGGCATGCCCCAAGAGAGTTCATTATTACATTATTGATAAAGTTGAGGACTTTGAAAATGCTTGGCCTTGCTTTCCTGACACAAAGGATTAAAGGTTAGGGCAGTTGTGTCTCTGCAGTGCAAGCCCTGACACAAGCAAATCTCTGTAATCAATGCCAGTGGTTCCTGAGCAAGGACACTGGACCAGCCCCTGTGCCCTGTGCTCAGCTCTGCTGCCTGCCTGAGCCTCACGTTCCACCTGGCTTCTCCCTCTCCCCTGAAGGGGAACAGGACACTCTGTGCCTCTGACATTGCTGAGCTGGGCTTTGAGCTTTCTGTGCTGTGTGAGGGCACTGTCAAAGGCTGCAGGGAATACTGCAAGTAACTGGAACTCACAGACAAGTCTCTTGACTCATGGCACGCTGTCGTTTTTAAACTCTGTGATGGCACCTACCAGTCAGAGAGTCACAGAACCTCCGAGGCTGGAAAAGCCCCCCAGGATGATCGAGTCAAAGCATTCCCCCTGTACTACCCAGCCCACCACTAACCCCTGTCCCCATGTGCCACACCCACATGTTTTTGGAACACTTCCAGGGAAGGTGGCAACTCCCAAAGTAGTGGCCTGTCTGTGCAGGTACTGTGCACACCCAGCAAACGTGGTCCCAGTTTGGGAATTGTTAGAGCCTGGCTGACACACATCAGCTGAGAGTGAAGAAGGAACATCCAATTGCAAGGCCTGAGCGAGGATGAGCAGTACCCACCATCCATCCAGCAGGACAGGAGCACTCCCCAGTGATGTGGTGACAAACTCCCCCGTTCTGGCAGGGGCAGCGCAGCTCGCACTGGGCTCCATGGCTGCCGGGGGGACACAGCTCCTCACAGCTTTGGGGAGAGAGAACAACAGAAAACAAAGAGATCATTTTCAAGAACTTACAGGAAACAGTAAATGAGGAAAACCCACAACACAGGTCATCATGGGAGTCCTCATGCAAATGATGAAACCTCAGTAAGGCTCAGCTGGCACTGCCAATTAGCTGAGATTGCTTTTATTTCTGCTGGGGTGGTTTATGTGCCATGGATCCAGCCCTGTAAGGCTGATGCATGTGTGTAACCTTTATGCATGTACCAAATCCCACCCATCTCAACAGGACAGTCCATAACCATTAAAACAGCCCAGGAAAATAGGAGTTGCAGGATGAAGCCTTCAATGTGAATTATATGACATGACAATAAAGGAAGCTGCAAACAGAATAAAAGGATGGGATTAGAACGTTTGAAATTTCTCCAGTCACTACTGAATGTTAACATTTGCAGTGTATAATGGACTGGAAAGGACTCAACATCATTTAAAGGCTATTTAAGCTCATTGAGTCTCTCTCAGTACCCGTGGGGGGCAATGTGAGGGTAATCCCTGCAAAACTCAGTGGCTCCTACATCTGCACATCAGAGCTTTTAGCATGGAGGTTCTGAAACTACAGCATGTTGTCCCCCTAACTGACTGTCCTCTGATGAGGAAGTTCCTACAACATCAGGGGTTGGCCCTGCTGAGAGATGACACACTGATGTCAAGGGGAGCACTCCCAAGAGTAAACAGAGTCCTAAGCAGGGAGTGCTTCCATGACTGAGGTCACAAGTCTAGGAGGATATCAGGTACTAAATAAAATATTCACAAGGCCTATCACTTATTTATGAGGGTTAACTCTCTCCTTATTTTTTTTACCTTCCCCTTCATGCAGGTCAACAAATAATAACAGACTGCAAAAGTATTAACTCACCTGCAGTAGATCTCCAACCAAATTCAGAGACTAAATTCTCTTTTCCCCTTAAATAATTCTGAAAAACTTAATTACTTCTGAAGCTACTGAAAGATCTCTAATGAGAACTGATGATATACTGTGGGCAATTTTAAACAAGAAACTATTGCTTGCTGTCCTAAAATTAATATGCAGATTTTGTGAATCCTACTGGTAAACTTTCCGTGTGGTGGATGGGGATTTAGCTACATGATTCTCGTTAAAGTTAATAGGAGTCACACTGCTAAATCCCTGCTCTCTGTGCTTAAAACTTACCCCCTAGATACTAAGCTGATATAGTTAACAGCAATGCTTTCTCAGTTAGATTGAAAGTCAAATAAATTGGGGATGGAAAAGTCCCATTTGATGCTGCACTGGACTGCTAATGAGGAGAGAGTCCAACTGCTTATCAAAACTCTCCTGTAATTTGGATTGTATTCACATTCTGAAATTAGGAACAGGTAAAAACTTGCTGCACAAGTTGGAAAATATAAATGTTTTTAAAGCTTATTTTAGCACTGTATTTTATTTTAACAACATGGAATCATAGAACTCCAGAATGCTTTGGGTTGGAAGAGACATTGAAGCCAGATACAACTCTCTGCCATGGGCAGGGACACATTCCACTATCCCAGGGTGTTTCAAACCCTGGCCTTGGACACTTTCAGGGATCCAGGGGCAGCCAGAGCTTCTCTGGGCACCCTGTGCCAGGCCTCCCCACCCTCCCAGGGAACAATTCCTTCCCAATATCCCATCCGTCCCTGCCCTCGGGCAGTTTAAAGGCGCTCCCCTTTGTTCTCCCACTACACACCCTTGTCCTAAGTCCCTCTGCAGCTCCCTTGAAGGTTCCCTTCAGGGACGCAAGTATAACCAGCAGCAAGAACAGAGGTTCCTTTCATTCATTCTCTCTAAAATCCCCTTCCCTGATTTCTGCAAAGGCCCGAGTATACCAGGGTGTAAGTCCAGCCAATTACTGGCGTTAAACGCGGCCGAAGCAGCTCAGCTCAGGGCAGTCCCGCCGCGCTCCTGTCGCACTTACAACACGCCGGTGTAGCCGGGCGCGCAGTGGCACTCGCCGGTCTGGTGGTCGCAGGTGGCCCCGTGGTGGCACTGGCACTGGAAGTGGCAGCCCTTGCCGTAGGTGCCCGGCTCGCAGAGCTCCTCGCAGCGCCAGCCGCGGAAGCCGTCGGCGCACACGCAGGCGCCCGTGATGGGGTTGCAGAGCGCTTCGTTCTGGCACTGGCAGCGGTTGCTGCAGTGGGGACCCCAGTGCTCGCTGTCACAGCCTGCGAACACACACGGAGTTACCCACGGGGGGACACGGGGCTGCCTCACCCCACAGCCCCGCATGTACCTCGGCAGAGCCTTCAAAGGAACCCCCGCTCCCAAACTGCCCCCCCCGACCCGGCTTTAGCATCTGCCCGCACCCTGCCCCAGCTTCAGCATCTGCCCCCAGACCCAGCTTCGGCATCCCCCCCAGACCCAGCTTCAGCATCTGCTCCCCCAACCCAGCTTTAGGGTGCAAGGACACAACGGCATCACTGTTACACCTAAAGTTGAGGACTTGTTTAACACCTTATTGGATCAGGCCCGAAATCTTTTAATATCCTGTTTCTTAGTGCTTTTAGATTGCTGGAAGGAATGAATTTATAGTGAAATTAGATGTAGAGGGTTACATCCTGCCTGCAGTGCACTTAATGGCAGGTGGTGTTGCCAAGCAAATGCTGTCAATTTAATAACGTCATCAAATATTGGTTTTTTTGTTATGTTCCCATAAGATAACATACAAGATAATCTAAAGAAAACTTTCTCCATGGGGTTGGGGGTTTTTTCTGATTTATTTATTTATTTACTTTTGTAGTTTGGACTAAGATGGAAGGAAAGAAAATAACACTGGAGACAGGACATCCTGAGACTGCCCAGGCTCAGGGATGAAGGTATGGAGTGAATATATCAGGTAATTCTTGTGCTAATAACAGCAACACAGAGGAATCCCAAGCCCTCTGGCCAGTGATATGAAGAGGAGGTTCCCTATGGAATGCATTAAGACACAGGGAGAACCCTTCATGTGACAATCCTGCCTGATCCCTTCTCTTTTGATACCATATGGAGGATGGGAGAGGGAAGTCAGCCTTACAGGAACAGTTTCTCTTGATTTGCTATCGAAACAGCACCTGTACAACAACTCTTTGAGCTGCATGCACTGAACAGAGCCAAAGAAAACACCTGAGGTCAAGGTTTCCTCAGCAAAAAGTCAGCAGGAAAGCAAGAATTTCTTCAGCAGCCCTACCCTTCACCCAGCAGCTTTTCCCCATAGCTGTGGCAAGGATGAAGAAAATCCTCATCCTATCCAGAACAGGCTACTGGGAAGGACACAGTTACTGATTGATTTCCAGGTACAGCTGGCTGTGCTCAGAGCTGGTTTCAATTTCACCACCAACCCTCCTGCTCATGGTGAAATCCCACTGCCAGGCAGGGGAGGAGGGTGAAATCCCAGCAACAGGGCTGTCTTTACAAACTCTTTTATTTGCAAACATGGAAACTAATCCCAGGTGACACGCACTGCTTCTCAGCCCTGGATCTGTTTCCAGGATTAGTGAGGTAAATGTAAAGCTCACTTAAGCCTGGTGCTTTTGTCCTAGAAATTTCATAGCCCTCTCCTTCTACAGTACTTGGCTATAAACCCACACTGGAAAACTGCCTCTATCCATTAATTCTGGCACTATTTTTATTTATTGTCCTTCATTTTGAGAAGGAGGATACTCATTGGTCAGTGTGAGGATATCCAGCAGAAAAACAAGACAGCTCTTAGTTAATTTGCACTGTTGATTACCAGTTTACAAATCTGTGTTTCTTGGGCAAGTGTTAAAAGCCGAAATAACCCCCCAGAAGACAATTCCAAGGTCTCCAGATCTGCAGGGTGTTAGAGGCTGCAGGTGCAGAGGTTTCATGTCCTGCAGGGAGCACAGCTCACCATGTACCCCCTGTGCACGATCCCACTTGTGCCTCACCCCAAATCGTTTATTGCTTTGCCTCACTTCCCCCACAGCTGGAAACAGGGATGATAGTTCCCCTCTAACACCACTGGGAGCCAAGCAAACAAAATCTTACTCTTTATAAGACTTAAATTATTACTGAGAATCTGTGGGAAGAGATGATCTATCTTTATTTCACATAGACACTTGCTAAGGCTGTGTGAGCCTTCTGGGGCAGGGTGCAAAGCTGCTGGAGCTGCTGGAGTTCCCTGGCAATTTCCATTCCAGAAACATTAATTTGTTTTCTGCACAACTTGAACATCAAGGGATGCAGTTCTGCACCTTCATAAAGGACACAAATCTGAACCACACAAGCACAGCTGATGTCCCTCTGCATAGGAAAGTGGAGTTCAGGAGTCAAACTGCACCCTGTGTGCTCTGGGAATTGATTCCTGCCTTCTCACACCTCATATCAGAGCCCCAACTGCAGACTGTGGCTTGTTCTGAGCTGATACAGCTCCAGTTGCAATTAATTTCCCTAATATGAATAAATAACACTCATTAGAAGATATGATTCTATCCTTGCTCTTTCATGTCTCAGGTGGGTGCTCCAAGCATCCGATTTGTCTGCTGGATTTGTGTTTTTCACATTGAAAGAAAGTGAAGGAAAAAGAAAACCATTTGTAGGGAGGGAAAACCATTTCCCATCATTAGTTCAAGCATCTTGTTTCAGCAGTACAGTGCCTGCCCCGGACACAGCTCCTTTTCTGTAAGTTCATCCTGTTTGGGCACTTATTTACAATCAGTATTTGGTCACATGCTTGCTTCCTTCCTGTAGCAAATTCCACTCCACAATCTCACCAAAGAGAATTGAGTGAAATTTGTTAGCAATGTGTCAGTGTAAAATTTGGATAGTGAAAGTTCATCCTCACCTGATTTTACACTGCAGTAACCTCACATGAAAATAAGATCTTTGCTGCCCAAAGTTTATCAGTTCCTGTTGGTTTTCTTTCCCCCTTTCCTCTAAGTGCCATATTGCAGTGATTCCAAGGACTGGAGTCATTCCACTGGAACATGACATGATATTTATATAATGATATAATGATAACTCCAAGATCTGCTCTGTGGGCTTCTGTACCTTTACCAAAGTACACACAGGGATGATAAGCTAAAATCCAAGTACTTATTCATACAATTAACTGCACTGAGCTCATCAGGCTCACTCAGGTGTGAGACTACTTGAGTGTGAAACTGGCTACAGGACTGGGATCCAGTAGCTCATGGTAGAAAATTATAAAACAGAAGAAACAAAAGACATCAGGAACCACAAGGTATTTTTTCTCTATACATCAGTGTGGCTAATCATGGGTTGTGTGACAGTGACTGCAGGTTCTGGGACAGACACAGAGAGCAGAGCAGGCTCAGAGCCACGGGATCCTGCTGCACTTTGGGATCATCAGCAAGTTCTCCCATGGGCAAGGAGAGACCATTTTAAACCCCAGCCCCAGCCTAGCACAGTCTGATCCTGCTCTTGTTGATTGCCTCAATGTGTTACTGTAATAGAGATAAATAATAACAGCAACAACATGTGAACAGAGAACTGATTAAAGCTCACACGAGCACTCTGCTGTAAATGCAGATGCCATTAAAAATGTCAAAATGATACAGAGACTTTAACCAGACCATCAATAAGGAAAGCAACCTGAGAGAGGTGATGTCAGGGAGGTACAAATGCTTCCCTTAACTGCATGTGGGGATGCCAATACCGTGAGAGATGAGTCTGAAGCAGCCCCTGCTCTCCTGGGAGATGCTACAATTGAAGGGAGCTGCCATATTTCAGGTACGTGCCCACATTCCCTGGCAAATGTGCTAACTTCCTCACTTTTTCACCTTTGGAAATATGTCTGGAGATGAACTGTCACCAGTAAGAATGAATGTGGCCCTGTAAGGGATGAGGCTGGGTGCCTAAGCACAATCACACTGGTGTGCACAGGGAAGGGATTCTCCCCTCAGAGCAGCACCAAGGCTTTTCCTCCTATTATCATCCCCACTCCCACACTGAAACCTCAATTCCTTCATGAAGTGAGGGCTAATTCCTGCAGGCTCTGCAAATAGAATCATCAAATCCTAGAATCCTTAAGATTGGAAAAGACTTCCAAGATCACCAAGTCCAGCTTTCAACTGAATACCCCCGTGCCTACTAAACCATATCATGAAGTGCCACATCTGCTTTGGCACTTCCAAAGGGATGGTGACTCCACCACTTCCCTGGGGAGCCTGTTCCAGTGCTTAAGCACTCCTTCAGTGAAGAAATGTTTCTGCATGGCATCCTGTGAGCAGCTGTGCCCAGGTAAATACACACGAGGACACACGGGACGTGCCACTCAGCTCCCCAAGGGCTGATTATCCCTGTAGGAATGATGAGGGAATCGCTGTGTTCTGGGTCAATAGAGACACCCAGCACCCAGTGCAGCAGCACAAGTCAGACACAATGAAGCAAACAGGAGTTTGAAAATGTAACAGATGAATAAAAGGACTCCCAAGGAAAGGGTGACATTTATGGAGTGACTTATCCCAACGAGAGAGAGTCAAAAGCGCTACTGGAGCTCTTCCATCACTGCACACACACTATTAATATGGAAACAGCACCTTTTATCACAGCACCACCACAACCTGTGGTCCCAAGGTCTGAGTTTATTCTGTTCTCATCAGCATCAGCCTCCCTGTGGCTCTTTTATAGCCAGGGACCAGTTCTGTATTGCAGGTCTGCAGAGTCAGTGGGATGTTCACAAACATCCTGCACAAGGCATAGCTGAAAAATCCCCAGGGTCTGATTTCCTTGGCCCAAGGACTCAGGACCATACTGAGTTGATGGGGAACTTCAATTAATCCACACTTTAAAGAAGCTTTATACAAATTTTCTAAAGCACAGAACATGCTCATATTCAATAATCAATATTCTGGAATATTTCCAAATTCAGTTTGCAATGTTCAAATTAGATACTAGCCCTTAACAATGCAAACAGGAAATAAAATTAACTTATTAAATCTAGGAGGATATGGTTTCAGAGAGATTATTTTAGAATTTACTTTGAAATTAGGACTAGATTCTCCTCTTAATGTAACTCTTCTGCTGTAAAATGATTCTATGCATACAAATTGAGGTGAAATGTGGACTTAGTTCTGGGTGGGGTTTTCTTTGTCTAATTCAGTTTTGGAAACAGATGGTTGACCCAGCTAATGCAAAGCAGGCAAAGAAACAGCAAAAGGTAAAACATATACCTGAATGTAATGAAGGAAAATTAAAAAGAATCAATTAGGTTTTTATTCCCTGCACTTTACAGCCCTGTGTTGAGCTGTGTCTGCTCCCTGCACGAACGTGACTCCTTTTGGGACAGTTCAGCACCTTTGCAAACAGAAGCCAAGCAATAGGTTTGGAACAAGGTCTATAAAGAGGGAATTCCCTTACAATGACACTTCCCAGCACTTTGTGCTGGCTCTGAGCAGCACTGAGCCCCTCAAATGACACCAACACACTGCAAAAGGCATGAGACAGGTCACTGACAAATCACCTGCTGATCTGCTTGATTCTAACCCAAAAAAAGCTCTGTCTTATGAGACTTTTCACCCTTGGAAGGTCTTATACATGTTAATAACACTCAAAATAACCCTGATTTTCAGAAATGCCCTTCAAAAATGTTCTTCCAAATGCTTAGAGACCTACATTCTAATTCCATGATTTCACCAGGTGGGACATCTTCCACTGTCCCACACCCAGGGGTGTGCTTAGGTGTCCCCAGTGAAAATTCACCTGTACTCAATCAAACTATAAAAAATGCAATTTACAGACACTCAGTGCCACCCCTGGATAACTCATTAGCTACCTTCCTCAAAGATTCCAACTGTATTAAAAGCAATCTGAATTTAAAGACTTCAGGGCCTTAGCAGGACTCCTCTTACAATTTTTCCTGGGAGCAGTCAAGGGCCACTGGCTGTTTAATCTCTGTGCAGAGGGACCCACAGGGAGGGTGACAGCCCTGTGCTCTCAGCCCATCACCCACATGTCAGGGCTTTGCTCTGTCCCTGCTGATGAACCACCTGAACATCAGCCTGATGACATTCTTGGAAACATTTTTCTTATTCTTCATTTGCTTTCATTTGGTTCCCCAAAGCAAACCGGGAGCATCCCATGGAAATACGACATTAGACTTATGGAGTTGATGTCACAGAAATAAAATGTCAGATTAAAGGTTGGAAGGACAGCAGTAATTCAGTTCTTGAGCCTATGAATTATGATATTTTCTTTAATTATGTGAGCACAGGGTAGCCTGGCACTTGCTGACTTCTGAGCTTTTAGCTTTGCAGCCTTAAGGTTCCCAAACCTGGATTCCTTTTATCTCTAAAGCCAGACTTTCAGTCACAGCTCACACAATTATAATGAGGAAAATTCCAGTCTCAGTGTTTACAACTCTAAGACTGCCCAGAGAATGTATTTAGCATATGTAAATATACATTTGTGTATCCACCCAAAAGGAAAACCCCTGGGGTTAATCTGAGGCTGGCAGGACTCGCAATCAGTCTCATCCTCCCAGTTTATGGATCAGTCTTCATCAGGTGGAAATGGAAAGCTGGGAAGGGAACGTCAGCTGATTTTTCCCAAAATGAATAAATTATTACTCACAGGAGGAAATCAATCTCATTTTGTGTTTGGGGTTTTTTTCCTTTCTTAAGGACAGGAGAATAGATTTTCATCCTTCAAGAAAGATTTTGCTGATTCTCCCTGAAGTTGCTGCTCTGAATCAGATACGGAACATGTGGCTGATTTGGGCCCTGATTTAATCTTGGATGATGATCTCATTAGTCACTGACTCTCCAACATGTACCTAACTCAGGCTCAGCACTTTACAGACCCTGCAGTTTATTTAGTATCCTCTGAGGAAACATTTGCTTTCCAAAGTAATTCTTGTTTAAAGAACATTCCTACGATATTCTGTAGAATGCTTACAACAGTTACCTAGCTGGAGGTTTGTCTTTTGGATAAATGAAAACAAAATCACTCCAAGTCAAAGAAAAGTTAAGTATTTGGATGTCAGGTTCATCAAATCCTGTAATGAACTCAATATATTTTGGAAGCAGCAAAAAAGAAGCAGCTTCTACTCCTGACAGATTTTGAAGTGTGGTGCTTACAGAATTTCTACTATGAGCTATTTTGACAGACGCTTCAAAAGAAGTGAAAATTAGAACATTAAAAAACCTGAGAATATTTCCTATTTCTTTTTGTAGAAATTACTGCTCTGTTTAATGAGCCTTTAACTCTACTGACACTCTGGATCTTACAAGGAGTTTAAAATCATGAAACGCTTCATAAGGGAGCGACAATGTTCTATACAACACTGGCAGCTTGTCTTCTCATTATAATTTTTGTGGAGTAGATGCTGCATTCTTTAAAATGTTTTTTTTTTAGCGTCATATTAATGGGAGGCAAAGTCTGTTCTTTAATTAGAATTTTACTGTGGTGAATTAAAAAATACATGGGCAGAGTATCAAGAGTCTAATAAAACTAAATGAAGACACTATCTTTCCTCTGCATGAAACCCAGCAGTCTTTGCTCTGGCAAAACTTCCATCAATACTTCATTATTATTGTCTAGGACAGGCTTGTAATAATAATATCTGCAAGTAACTTACTTCCAGATTCGGTCTTCCAACTGGGTAAAACATTCTCTCAACATCTGTAATGGACTTTAGATGTTTTCATTGACTAGGTAATGAAATTTTCTGGTAATGCCTCTGCACAGAAAGAAAACCAGTTTTGCCTGCAAGAAGGGGTAGAAATACACTGGATATGCCTTAAATACTGCAGGACAAGGATAAGGAGGAGATGCAGCCTTCAAGAAATTAATGTTGGAGGGGCTCAGGTGTGGTGGCAGCAAAATAGCTCAGAGAGGGCCCTGTCCCCAGAGATTCAGAGCTGTTGATACAACAGCAGTGCCTGGTGTGAAAAAGCCACCTGCAATATCCACGTGGGCTTCTTCCTACTCCAAATAATCTAACTAAACAACCAAGGCAGTTGTGGGAGCAGAAGCAACCCCCCCTTGGTTCAGTAATTCCAGCTGACTTTGATGTAGTTTGGAGCAGACCCACAGGGCCACTGGGAGCTGCAGGAGGCTGCCCAGGCTTGCTGCCCTTCAGTCACATCCTCCCCAGCTCCTGCAGCTGGGCAGGACAACTTCATCCTCCACCTGGGGTATCCAGCATGGGGAAAGCAACCTGATCCAAGCCCTGGAGTCACTGTTCCACTCTGTGTGACTGCAGAGGATTGAGCAGGACCAGCCCTGCCTGGCCAGGCTCTGGAGATGTGCTCAGCTCCTTGTTTTTGACAGCTCACAAACCCGGCCTTGTTGAAGGTCACCCTGCTGATGTTTTGCCAGATAGGCAATATCTCTTTATTTGCAGTTAAAGCAGTGCTTAAAGGAGAAAAGCTTCTTGTCAGTACAATCAGGGGTAGAGAATGTTCCTTCTCCTTGTCCTTCATGTGCAGGGATGTGTCCCTTCTCTTGCAGCTGCTGAGCAAAGGGAGCAGAATTGAGATCTGGATTTGCTGATCAGGATTGACTGAGCAGTGGGGAAAATCAAGACAGGGATATGGAAGAAGTGCTGTATCTACCTCAGCAGCTTCAAATTGTACCATAAAGTTTCCCCTTCAAGGGGATGGATAAGCACATCCTTCATGCATAACATAACTTGCAGCCCTGACTCATCAGTCATTTTTAAGATGGTCAATAAGCAATTTATTTTATTGTGCTGATATTGAAACATGAAGTAAACACTGTGGATTGTGGTGTTTGCTTTTATTTCCAGCAGTGTAGCTGGAGAGTAAAAAGAACCACCTATTCTCTTTGCTACAGTCCCCTCCTAATGACTATTCACAGAGTCCTGGAACAGGTTGGGTGGGAAGGGACCTTAAAGAACTTGTTCCACCCCCTGCCATGAGCAGAGACAACATCCACTACCTCAGGCTGCTCCAACCCTGTCCAGCCTGGCCTGGGACACAGCCAGGAATCCGGGGACAGCCACAGCTTCTCTGGGCACCCTGTGCCAGGGCCTCTCCACCCTCCCTGGGCAGAATTCCTTCCTACTATCTAAGAAAAATCTCTCCTCTTTTAGTTTAAAACCTCTCCCCCTTGTCCTATCACTGGATCACCAGTGCACTGCTCTACAGCCAAACAATATCAGCTTAAAGGAGGTTCTGCCCCAGCAACTGAATCTAGGAAAAGTCTTACCTTTTCTAGTGTGAATTCTGTTACTTACATTCAGAGAGAATTAGAGCAGCAGAAGGCCCAATGGCCTTTGAAAAAGGGGTGTCTTTTATATCTAAAACAGTTCAAAGGCTTGAAAAAAGCTGTGTGCAGGTATCCACACCAGCTACTTGCTGTTCTCTTTTCTTCTAGGCATACTTGAACCTTCACATGGCTCTTTAATGTTACCTAATGTCTTCAAGGTATCTTAAATACACTGCTGTCTTTCTCTTATAAACCATTAATAGTGATGTCCCTTTCAGGCACAGAAAAAAAATAGTTTAGTAAAAAAATATTGCCCTGTGTGACCCAGTAAAAACTGGAACGTTCACTCATCTAAACACATTGCAAGACTCAGCACAGTCTCTGCAAAATCCTTCTGATATTTACCAACAGAAAATAGCAAGTCTGAAACTACTGGTGGAAAAAAAAGCAAAAATATTTAACTACTAGATGATTACATTCTTTATTCACATCACTCAGGCACTGAGATGTGGGATGTGCTTTTAATAAAGACATAATCATGAGGCAGACAAATACTGCATAGCTAAAAACCAGGAGCCAAAGACTGAGTGTCCCTGGGTGTGTTGGGAAAGGCAGAGGACACAGAGCCCAGCCTCAGGAAAGGTTTATGCCAGAACAATTCCAGTATCCCTAGAGCAGCTCCTCAGACTGCACCACTGCTGCAGCTCTCCTGCACCACTTCTTTAGGATGCAAATGCTGAGAGAGCAGAGCAGCCTCAGCCAGCAAAGCACCAGCCCTGAGTGCTGAGCAGAACATTCAGGTACCTCTGCCTGTGTCCCTTCAGCTTCCTCTGCCCTCCAGAGGGGCTTGGGTTTCCTTCTGGAGAGCCAGGCAGGAGGAGAAAGTCTTGTCTCATAAATTATTGAGATTGGATGTCTAAACCTTGATATTTTATTTTGACTTCCCAGCATGTTCCAATGTTGTTCACAGAAGCGTAAATTAATGCCAATTTCTAAAGCAGAAGTTGCTCCAAACTGGGAAGTGAAACTTTTTTGTTATGATGTTAAAAACAGATAATTCTTAAAGTGTTTTACATTCTGAAAAACAGGCTGATCAAAACTGTTCATGCTCACAATCAGTTACGGGTGTACTGAGCTGAAATGTTTTGACAAAATCCCAGCCATATGGAAGCCGGTGCTTTCGGAACAGTTCCCCATTGTGGATTCCTGCATTAAGTCATCAAGTGTCAGGCAGGGAGAAACACTAAAGCATCACTCCACATGTTTTTTCCTCATTGTTTACAAACAACCTGTTTGTGCCTGCAGCATTATCCATGGGTCAGACTCCCAGAAACCAGGAAAATCCACACAGCAGCTCCACTCCCCAGGCTCGGGGTGCCAGCTCCTGGAGGTTCAGCTGCAGTCCAGGAACTGTGGAACAGCTTCACCCCTGCATTAATTTAATTTCTCTCTTTTTTCATGACAACTGCCACTGACAAGGAAAAAGCAAAATAGACACATGACTTCCTGGCTGGATGGCAGCAGGGAGGGCAGCAGGATTTTGCTGGAAGAGAGCAAAGCACCTGTGCATTAAAGGTTTTAAATGCCAGACTCTCTTCAAGGTTCAGATCTCTACGTTCTCCTAGTGGCAGCAGAGATATATCTTAAAAAATCACAGGAAAAAGAGGTTGTCTGATGAGACCATCACCTAAATTGTCACTGGCCATGCTGCACAGTGCCATCAGCAGCAACTCGGGCTCACCCCAGTGCCCTTTGCAGCCAGGGAATTTCTTTCCATCATCTCTAATCATCTCTGATAAGGGCTGGCCTCCATGGGTTAAGTGAGTGCCATCTGGAAAATGACACTGATTCCACAACTTTGCTGTTTCCTTGGCTGAGAAAGGTGCCCTGCTCCCTGCAGAACATCTGAGCAAACAGCGAAGCCCCCAAATATTAAATAATCAATGAGCAGAAGGAGGCAGGAGCCCACAACAGGAACCACCCAGGGAAATGCTGGATGTTCCTGATGCCTGTGAGGATGGGGACTGTGTGGTAGGTGGTGATTTAGGAATGCTGCTGACACACATGCACAAATCTGATGACACAGGAAATTAGCATCCGTTCCTCTCCCCCTGCTTCAGAAGAATTTACTAAATTTAGCTCACTCTTTAAATATTAAGGATATCTGCAGAATGTTGTTGTTTTTGAAAGGGTTCTTTCCTGACTGGATTTTCCTCATCAGGCTTAGTAATCAAGTTGTTTTATTTGGAAAGGGTAATTATTAGTTGAGTGATTAATTATTCAGAGTACATTACTAAACAAAATTCAAAGTATGCTGGTGTAATAAAAAAGTGACAATATGCAACTATTTGGGTTCCAAACTGTGCAGTAAGATCAGAACATGTAGGGTCTGTAGGTATGTAAATGTGGTTTTCACATTTAATAGAATTGTCTCCATCACCAGAGTCCCATGCAAACACTGATTAATTCTCAGGGTCCATCTATGAGCTGGAAAATGTATTTAATCACCATTTCATAGAAGGGAAACTGAGACAGTCAAATTACATTAAACTGCAAAACTCCCCAGAAAGGAAGTGATAGCACTGAGATAGGACAGCTCCAAGATCTACAGTGTAAATTTATGTCATAAGTACCTTATAGTATATTTTTTTCACTACATTTATAATCCTGTGCCGAATTAAACAGATGAAAAATGACTCTTTAATGTATACAGAGGTAATTCATAAAGTATTTTTCTGTTTCTCATCAATAGCAGTGTTTTAAAAGGGAAATGTTGGTTCAAAGAGCATCCCTGGGATGCAAACTGCCCCGGGATGTGGCTGGTGCAGGATTGAATATCCTGGGGAAGGGCCCAGCCCCTCCATCCTGCCCAGCCAGTGCTGGGACACTGAGTGACACTTCCTGGGATTCTCCCTCCTGGTTTTCCAGGTCCCAGCTCCACCACTCTCTTTAAGGAAATCTGGGATTCTCCAGGTTTGTTTCTCTCCATTTTCTTCCATCCCCATTGACTCTGACTGTTTCTTACAGACCTGTGCTGATCTTCTCCCTCACTTGGTCTCTACCAAGCCAAACCCAAGTTACACAATATTTGCTGCAAAATTTTCCATAGACTGTGCTGGGACCTGGCAGGTTTTGTTTCCCTGCTGATTGCCAGGGTTGCACAATTGGAATTTTTGCAAGGCAAGGGATCCAAAAGGCAGTAAAACTCCACAGACAGAGATTGCTGGAGCTTCTTCAAGTATTTGTTAATTAAAATTGTTACAAGTAAATGAATTAAGTTCATATTGCACCAGAAGGACTTGCCCTTATAAAGACCTCACAGCCAGCAAATGTAAATTCTTTATTGTTCTGCAACTCCCATCGATGCAGACTGCTCTGTTTGGCACATCCTTAATTCCTGTCAAACTAAAAGAATTCTAACATTTTCTGTCAGGGAGCTGGTGTAAAACTTGAAGAAAGCTTAAAAAAACCTCTACTGTTGACTCATTTCACTCATTCCTAGGCAGTTCTGAGAGAAGGAGGATTGAAAGCAACATTATAAGCCCAAGAATTATCCTCTGCTCTTGAAAGGCACGCAAAAAAATTAAACTGGGGGATCAGGATCAAGGCAGTAGAAATTATTGGGTCTGTGCACTTAAAAGCTGAAGAAGGTGACTTCCCACTGAGACTTGAGAACACAGGTGCACATAATTTTAAAAATCTGCATTTTTAACCTTTTACATTTGCTAGCAAAGCAAGGAAGTTGTTGAGAAACTGCAGTAAACATGGCAATTCAATCAGCTCCTTCCAGTCTATCTCACAACTTGGTGATTCCTGAGCCCAGCAGATCAGTGGATCATGGAACCACTCCTTGGTAGCAGCTGAACGGAGCTGGAAGCAACACAGCAACACCTTTTTAGGAACTGCATAAAAAATCCCTTCATTCCCAGCTGTGGTAGCTCTGGCCACCCATGGTCATTGTTGAAACCAATGTCCTGTTCCCTGCTCCTTCCTAGGAATGCAAGAGGAGCTGTGTAAAGAGCTAAAGCCAACTTTCAAACAGCAGTCTGGGAAAGGATTCCATTTTTCCAACTTTGGTATCAGTTTCTGTACATTTTTAAAATCAGGGCTCCACAATCAACAATTTACAGGTGATAACAGTATTTTGTTCAAGTTTTTAAGCATGTCAGAGGTGAACACAGATTTCTAGGTGTTACTTTTCCTCGAATCAGCCAAAAGACTTCAGGCTTTTTCTTAGACCCACGGACTTAAAAATAATTATAACCTCATAATGCAAATACTGTGAATTTCATTAAAAATCAAAACACCACTTGACTGCCAAGAAACAACAAGCACTTTTATGCATAAGCTGACTAATTCCATCTTCAAAGCTTCTGAAAAAACAGTAATTGTAGCTCATCATGGCTACACCTTGAGACATAACCTTGCACTTGCTCCTGCCTGCCCTGCAGCTTCAGAGGAACCACTGATGACTGTTTACATCTCACTTATGGCAACAGGAGCCGTGGTGGAGCAGGGCCACAGCTGTGACATGTGACAAATGCTGCAAAGACCAAGATTTAGAAAGCAGAGACTCTAATTACAGCCCTGATCCACAGCCCAGTGAGAGGAGAGCCAAAGACACTGCTCATTTTCCCAGTGCAGCCTTATAACCTGATTTATCCTCAGATTTGTCCTGGCAACAGAGCACTGAGCTGCTGCCCACAGAATACTGCCAGGTGGAATCTTAGTAAAAAAGATTTGAAGCTGACGATCCAAGTCCTTGTTTTCTCAAGTCTCAATTATGGGACCATTTTCCTCGTGGGAGCTCTTTATTACTTCCCATTGGGAGCACAACTCACCCCGAGCGTAGCTGCCAGAATTCCCCTCTCAGGTTCTGACTGCTCCAGTACAGCCACCTCATTTTACACTATTTACACCAGTGCTGTAAAGTTCTTTATTGATGCCCAGGTTTTACAGCTTCATTTTAAGGTACTCAACAGTTGTGCTCAGATATAGTGGATGGATCCTCCTGCTTCCATATGTTCTCCATTGTCAGGGAGGTCCAAACTGGCAGCTTGCTGAGCCTGCCTGAGACATGGCCATAAGTCTTTGGAATTGGGACTTCTAACAACTCTGCTTTTCCTGATTCTTGTGCAAACCACTCAATCTGTCCTGACTTTTAAACTAAAGACGTTTTTATTTGCTCTTACTTTTGACTGGTCTTGGAATACACATCAATGAAATATTGTTATTGTAAAACACCTTAAAAAACAGGTTTAGGACTAGAAAAGCTGTATGAATGGGATCATAAACTCCTGGAATGGTTTGAGCTGGAAGGGAACTTGAAGATCATCCATCCCCAGGCAGTGGGCAGGGACACCTCCACTATCCCAGCTTGCTCCAAGTCCCATCCAACCTAGCCATGGACACATCCAGGGGTCCAGGGGCAGTCACAGTTTCCAGGGCCTCACCACCCTCCCAGGGAACAATTCCTTCCCAATATCCCATCCATCCCTGCCCTCCGGCAGTGGGAGCCATTCCCTGTGTCCTGTCCCTCCATCCCTTGTCCCCAGTCCCTCTCCAGCTCTCCTGGAGCCCCTTTAAGCCCTGGAAAGGGGCTCTGAGCTCTCCCAGTTTACCACCAATGATTACTGAAAGAACATTGTATTAACCAGCACCAGCAGTGACCAGTCACACATTTACCCAAACCAGTTGTCCTTTTTAAGCCCTCATCTTTCCTAAGTGTGAAAGCTCAGAGAAAATATTTGGCTGTAGGTGAGCAAAACACAGGAGTGTGAAGAATCAAAGTAATCCTGCACTTTCCTGCTTTCATATGTGCAAGTTGAAGAAGGAGCAAGGGGGGGTGGAAGGAAACAAGGCATGGAAAGTATTAGACAGAAAAAGGGAAATCACTAAGAGTAGGAGGAAACAAGGAGTACATAGGAAAAGGACACTGAGATAGGTTAAAAGAATGAAAAAAACCCAACTACATAAAATCCCAAAAAAACAGAGAGGAAAATAAAGAGCTGAATGAAATACCACATGAATTCCTGCTGTCCCTGCCTTAGTGTCCCACATAACGTGTCCCTGAAAATAATGAAGGTCACCAGCACATTAAAGGAAGTAGCCAGCAATGAGAAGCCCATTAGAACCAGCACAGAAATGATCAATTTGTTTATCCTTGTTATCTGAAAACAGAAAACAATATGGGAAGGGGATGAGTTCATCTTGCTCCCCAAGGCTTTCGTTCCCCAGCTGCTTCCCCTCCCCAGTGCCATAGACATGACTCCTGCCTTTTACTCCTGGATAGGCAGGGAATAATGACTAACTGTAATAAAATAAATAGCTGCTTCTTGCACACACGACATCCCTGTCTGATTTCCTGGGAGCTGCATTAGCAGGGTTTATAAGTCAATTTTTAAAACTCAGGACAGCATTAGAAAACTGACAAATGCCACTTGGTCACGTCCCTGTTGTCACAGTTATTGAGGCCTCTGGAGAAAGTGTCAAAGAAATAAAGCAAATTTTTTTTTTGCTTAATTTGTGTCAATTGATTTCCTATTTTTAATTAATAATTCTAATTATGATGCAGCAAATTTACCCAACAGACACAACTGGTTTAATCAGCGTGTATTGATTGTAACAGTAGAATTATCCCAGTGTTCCTGACACCATTGATTTTCTGTTGTGTGACTGTAAGAAAACAGCAGCTGGACAGACTCTGGTGTCAGCTCACGGTGCTGATGATCCCTGAGCTATGAATTGGTGCTCCTGACCCAACAAATAAAAACACAGACATTATCTACTGCTTCAGCACTCCAGAGGAGCAATCTGGTGATTAAGGTATGGCACAAATAAGGGGTTTAGTCATAGCAGTAGCAGCAGGAACGTGAAGGTGAGAGACACTAATTTGAGGCAAAAAGGCAGCAGCTAGAATAGTCCTTGTAAAACTGAGCTAAATCATTTGGTGTAAGTTCCTAATTTGTCCTCATTTTGGACAGCCCCAAAACATCTCTTTAAGCACATGCTAAATATCTGGGATAAAAACTTTAGGATATTCTCGCAATTTTTGTAGAATCACAGAATTGGAGAATGGTTTGGGTTGGGGGGACCTTAAAGCTCATCTTGTCCCACCCCCTGCCATGGGCAGGGACAGCTTCCACTACCCCAGGGTGCTCCCAGCCCCATCCAGCCTGGCCTTGGACACTCCCAGGGGCCCAGGGGCAGCCACAGCTTCTCTTGGAAACGGTGCCAGGGCCTCCCCACCCTCTCAGGGAACAATTTCCTCCTAATATCTAATCCAAACCTCCTCTCAGCATGAATTTCCAGTCTTGTTTCAGTTTTTCCCCTATTTTTTCCTCCATAGCTCCCCTCTGATGGTGCTCCCAGAGGCTGCAGAGTGTCCAGGCCAGCAACACCTGGTACAGCCTGGGCTCTCTCAAATGTCACTGCTGTCCTCAGCTTCTCCAGAAGCAGAGCACAGGACTGAGATAAGAAAGGGAATTTATAGAGTAGGCACAGTATAACCTAAATTACTGTTTAGCCCTTTTGCTGGAGTCATTGAGATTTCTACAATTTTCTGCTCATTGAGTTCCAGATTCTGCAGAGATTATAATAAAAGCCCCTTGGAGCAGCACAGAGAATTTTGATCCATTTGCAATCTGAACACTCCAACTTTGAAAGTGTACAAAGGCTTTGCAGGATAAGGTGGTTTTGAACTGACCCTCTGGAAACAAGATGTTCCCAGGTTTGGAAGGAAAAATGATGAGATCTGAAGGCTGGGCCAAACCACTACAGAGGGGAGAAGAGAAACCAAGGGGGGTGTTACAGCCTCAGTGTGGGAAGGCAGAGACATCCCACCATTCCCAGAGGGAACAGAGGGCAGAGCATTCCTTCAGGTGTAGCCTGGGAATGGAACCAGCCTCTGGCAGAGGTGGGAAAGGGAAAGTCTGATTTTTTTCCTTGCAGAGTTAATCACAGTGCAGCAGAAGATAATTCCCCAAGTTTCCCCTCATTTGCTTTTCCACAATAGCTGACAATATGAGCACACTTAGCAGAAAAGCTGCCGTGGTGGAGGGGAAATCACGAGTAATAGAAAAATTATAATTTTTCCTGAAGCTGTTAATTCATATTAAACATTTTCAGTTCTGCTTACTCAAACTATAATGTGTCAGGAATAAACATGTGATTATACTAGTTAGCTTTTTGGCTAAAATATTTGGAACAGTAAAATTGATAGATAATTACAGTAACAATTATTTGTTCCCTGCCAAACCTGCACAGAGGCATGTCTGCCTGCAGACTTATGCCTTTTTAAGCACAAAAAGATAAGCAGTACACATCATACACTTTGAATAATGAAAAAGATATCCTATGGCCAGCGTTTCAGAAGTGGAAACAGACTGTGGTTTGATTCAAACCATATCTATTTATGTAAAATGGGATTTTAATTGGAGCTACTTATCCCCATGATACAAATGAGGCAATGAAAAATGATTGATGCACTCGGGTAATTATTGTTATAGCACCTTGCAAACTACAACAAAAAAAACTTTCATGTACATAATGGCTGTTTAAATTTTAATAAGATACAGAACTGCTTGTCAGTAGGCAAAATATTAATGCTACATTTTGAACAATATTTATCTTTAAATACAAACAATATTTAACTGAAAAATCAGAATACATGAGAAATGCTGGGTGGGTTTGTTTAAGTGATGAATGGATTTATTTTGGAAACATAAGGAATAAAATAAAATATGCACTAACTAGTTATTTTTCACAGTGGGGACATCCAAAGATGATACAGCACAAACTCTCTGTCTCCCAAAGGGTAAAAGGAGGCAGTGAGTGTGATGGTGCAGATATATCTGGTCTCATAAGAGTGACTGTTGCTGCTTCTCCACTTCTACCTAACAGCAAAGGTTAAGAGTGCAAACCCAGTTTCTGTTCATTATTATACAGCATGAATAGCAATATAAATTCTTAATAATTGTTATACCTAGGAGGGAAGTAAAGCAATTCCGCTCATTTAAATGAAATGAAAGCTGAGTGCTCCAGCCATCCTTCCCCTCTCCAGCATGGAACACTGCCCCAGCAGGATGTCAGGCTGCTCCTGCTCTCTCCATCATGGCCAGCTCAGACTTTCTGGAATCCTGAGCAGCCAACAAGGCTCAAAGAGGCTCTTACAGAGCACAGGACTCCAGCAGGGCAGACACCAAGTGCAAGAGTCCTGTTAGAGATAAGTCTTCTGCAGATAAAAAAACTGCAGCAAAGAGTCTGTCTGTACAATCAACTCATGTGTCATTTGTCAGGGAAGGAAGGTCTACATTAGCCTGAAAAAAATGCCAAGAAGCTGCTTATGGGAGAGGAGGGTATTGAATAACAGACCAAAGCAATCAAGACCTTCTCTGGTTATAATCTCATTTGTGCATTGACAGTATTTCAGTCAATAGCCCGTCATGCACTAGCCAAGAGTTGTATTGCAAAAATGTTTGGGCCATCATCTCAAATTTCATAGCTGGTGCCCTACAAGGTCAGAGAGTGGAATCATTACTCTTAATAGGGTGAGTGATCAAGCCATAAATCCAGCAAAATCAAATTTTATTTTGGTGTTTCCTATAAAGAAAAATAATAAAACCTCCAAAACATTAAATTTTTATATATCATCATTTTGAACAACTAGATCCTATTGCATCAGGAAAATCAGAGGCCTCTGCATATAAAGCATGATCTCACTTTCACTGGAATCAATCATAATTTCTCACTCTCAGAGGAGATAATCACAAAATCACAAGTGGTTTGAGTTGGAAGAGAACTTGAAGATCACCCCACTCCACCCCCTGCCATGGACAGGGACACCTTCCACTACCCCAGGCTGCTCCAAGCCCATCCATCCTGGCCTTGGACACTGCCAGGGATCCAGGGGCAGCCACAGCTTCTCTGGGCACCCTGTGCCAGGGCCTCACCCTCACAATTCCTTCCTAACATCCAATCTAAATCTCTCTCATTTTTAGTTTAAAACTAGTCTCCCTGTCCTATCATCATCTCTCTGTGCAAAAAGTGACTTTCTCTCTTTTTTATAACCCTCTTTAAGGCTTCAGTGGGGTCTCCCCAGAACCTTTTCCCCTCCAGGCTGAAGGGGAGCAGTCAGGTTCAGAAGGGGATATTTCATAATTCTGTGTAGTTCTGGATGCAGATTATCACATTCTGGATGCTTCCACTGGACCAAACAAATGCAAAGCAGAACAGAGAGCTTGGCACATCCTCCCCCACTCCAGCAGCTGCAGTTCCATCCCTGCACTGGGAGCTTTTCTGCAAATAAACACCTTCATGGAAGTAGGTTCAGCACATAGGATCAGTCAGACTCTGTCACTCCAAAGATTTCTTTTGTTTCCTGTGCCTCTCAGTGAACCTGGCTCAAGTACAAAACCCCAAATGAACCCCTCAGATCATGGCATTTGGTTTGGTTTGTACAGTGGAGCAGCTGCCCTGTGGATGAAGGGGAGAGTGGTGCTGCTGACTACAGACAGGAGCAGTTGGTTTAAACCACGACAGCATCACTGCACTGCTCATTTTTGTATCGCATTGCAGCTTCAGAATATAATTGAACTGTTTGGCTTTTGAGTGCCTTTTCATTGGAAATGCAATATTAATGAACCCTACTGAGCTTCCCCAAACAATAACAGGGATATGAATAAAAAATTACCCCTAACTGTCCTGATTCTACATGAACCTTCCTAACCCAGCTATATTTAACACTAAAAAAAGGGGAAAATACCCAAAGTCGAAGACATTAACGAATTGTGAAACATGGATCAAGGGCATTTTGCTTAAATCCCTGATTTGATCAGTTCAAGATATGTCCCTCTCATATACCAGTAATCACCTGGATACAGGGTTTAGCAACTAACTCTAATTATAGAGATGTTGAGCAGTGATTTTTTTAAACTGAGAGTTAAGCTGAGAAGAGCTTCTTGACTAGAAGCCAGTGTGCTCAATCAATTAAATTATCATAAGAGAAGAAGAATCAGACCAAGGGGGAATGCGGATGTGGATGTGAGGCTGATCATTAGCACAACTGAACTGTCACCTCGGTGTAGGCTGGAATGTGGCCATACCAGAAGATTGATGGTTGAATTTTGCTCAGCAGAGAACAGCCCACAGTGAATTGCTGATAAGATCTGAAAATAAATCTTAACAATATTACAAGGCAAGGTGGAACTGCAGCCTCTGCAGCCCTGCTGTGGCCCACAGGCTGAGCAGCTCCTCCTGTCTGCCTGCTCCCAGGGGCCTTTCCTGGGCTGCAGGAGGTTCTTCTCCCCATGTTATAGGATGTTGTACCCATGAGGTGTCACACAGCAGCTCATTAGCACTGGAAGTGGGTGAGCTTGGAGAGATTTGAATGGGTTTGTGTGACTCAAAGATGCATATTTTTCCTGTAACTCTTGTTTTTCTAGATGACAACTTCATGTCCGCCTATTAGAGGAAGGAGAGCCTGACGAATCACAGCCATTCAAAGCCAAAAGGCAATGTGGGACGGAGGGGGTGTAAGGATGAAGCTGTCTGGCAGGTTGGTTTCTGGGTTCATGGAGGTAATATTGACCTGCAGAGTACCTGTGAAGAGGGCATGGATGTCAGACAGCTCACTGAGAAAAGTTTCTTTGCTGTGTTCAGCTATTTTAGTCCTCACTGTTCAGGGAACTTTGCTTTAAGCTCCCTCAGTAGAAGGAGACTGATCTTGCCATTTAGAGTCAAACCTTAAACAGACAGTGGGAAATTCACAGTGAATTCATTAGGTGCCCACAGAGTCCTCAGAAAGAGGAGGCCTGAGCTGCTGTCACGATCTCCTGGCTTGCAAGCTACAGCAATGTGACTCTGGAATCAGAAATCAGGGTATAAATCATGAGAAGATGTGAACTTCCTTCATTCCTCACTTAGGAAGTTTGTGCTGTAAGAGATGTGAAGCTCATTCCTGTCACACCTCCAAGGGAATGGCTTTACAAATGATTATAAATATCATTATTTAGCTCCTGTGGGGGCTCAAAGACTCCCAGATCTGCACTATTCTGAAAAAGTATGAGTTGTGTGTGAGATTTGAAATGTCTTGTTTTGATACTTTACTGCAAGTAGATGTTTTTGGAATACAATGTCCAAATAGAGAAACTTTACTCCCAGAATTGCATCCTAGGCAAGATTCACGTTGGCTGATTTCTGTCTGGCTTGGACAAAGCTCCCACATCCCCCTTAATAGTCCAGAGCACTCTAATTAAGACTGTGGGTAGTGAGTTGCCTTTTTATAGCGTGTGAAGTCCATAAAGCAAAGCCATTTCTACAGCTGCCCACTAAACCTCACACCCCTTTAAGGGCATGGTGAGATCTTTCCTGAAGCTTTGTAATATTCCAGTTCCAAGGGTTTTTAGTGCCAGTGCCAGACGGCCAACTGAGAGCACAAGGAAGAGTAGCTCTAAACTTATCCATGAAGTTTGAGCTGGCACAAGGGGATGTATAAAAAATCCTCAGCTCCATGTCTCCCTGAAGGATGAAGGTCTCCATTCCTCAGTGTCCTTAAGCCACAGGGAAAGGGAAGAGTTTGTGGCAAGCAAGGCTGCAAAGCCCAGTATAAACCTCACCAAATAAATCAAAATCTTCCCACTGACCTAAGATGACTCTCTGTTAAAACTGAAACACTGAACTGAATTCAGATACATGGAAATGAGGCACCAATTCTTTTTCTCTCTGGAAATAAGCCAGGGCTCCCTTCTGCACTTCTGGGGTCTTCAAGCACTTGAGGCTCCTCTTATGCTGCCCTCTCACCTCTGAGATACCTCATCAGCAGAAAAGGGATGGCATTTGTTCCTTCTCACTTGTGTGCTCAGAGATGAGCTCTGCGGCAGCAGCAGAGGCTCTTGGCAGCGGGGAGGCAGCAGGTGTGAGGAGTGCTGCTCTCATCATCCCTCCTCCTGCCTCCTCAGCCTCATTAGCTCCAGCTCCAGAGGGAAAACTCCCGGGGAACGGCGCCAGGGTCAGCCTGGGACTGGTGTCACACTCCTCTGCTGTCGCCCAGGGCTCGTCCCAGCAGGAGCTGGGCACAGCCTGGAGCACTGGATTCCAGGGATATGGAATTTCCAGCCAACCTTGGGGACAGAAAATCACCTGGCCCAAGGACAAAGCTCCTGTTTCCTTGGATCCTTTGCCTGGCAAACTCTGTCATCTCCTGCCTGACATGAAGATCTTTCAGTTCCCAGAGCCTTCACTGCCTACAAAAACAAGCACAACTCCTTGCAGGGAATAAGAGAATCCCAGAAATTATAGAAAGGCTTGGGCTGGAAAGGACAGAATGGTTTGGGCTCATAGGGATCTTAAACATTGTCTTTTTCCAACCCCTGCCATGGGCAGGGATGTCAATAATATGGAGATAAATTTCAGCCTTCCTCTAGAAATGCTAAAATAATTTGTCAGCTGGTTTAGATGGTTCTGTGTGAATACTGTGCCCATCAGCACTCACCACCCTGCCAGTTCTTCTGTCATTCACAAATTTTTGCTGCAGTGATTCCATATTTACTCCTAGATCAGTAATGTAAATATTGATAGGAGTAAGTGGAATAGCAGAAAACCACCAGAAATACATTTGATATTTATTCCACATTGACAGCTGCTTTTTGAGATCTGTCATTTAGTTTATATTCAATTATTAATGCATGTTGTTGATAATTGTATAGTGCTGATTTTTTAATCAGAATATCCTTCAGTACTGAATCAAACATGTCACCAAAATTTATTTTATTTGCACAGCTACTCTATTAGAACTTGCAACTAAATCTGTGATCTCATCACATAATGAAATCAGGTTTGTTTCTTGTGAAATGCTAAACCTTATTTTATTCTTTTAATTTTTCATTGACTGAATCCAAATAGCACCATAACTTACTGGTTTTCCTCCTGAAGTGAATGACATCTTTTCCAAAATCAGCACAGGATTGTGAAAACATTCAGCCTTCTCTTTGGGTTTTCTTAAAAGACATTTTGTAGAATTTTCTTAAAGAGATTTTTGAGAACTTGCAACTGAGGCACCCAGAAGAGCGACTTGGCTGCTGGGCTGGCACAGCAGGAAAGCCCAGGGGGAAGAAGGAATGTCTGAGTCATCCTCAAAACTCCCTTTTCAGGTCTCCAGCACAAATCAGGGAACAGCAGGGAATTGTTCCCAGGCTGCTCCAGCGCAGGCAGACATTGATTTGAAGGTGCAGGATGTTCCAGAGGCCTCGTGCTCTGCATGGGGCAGCTCAGGAAGGACAGGGACTCCTTTCTGCTCCCAGGACAGGGAATTCAGTGTTGGATACTGGTTGGATACTGAGCATGAGCAGCAAAGCAGCTTTGACTTCTCTCCTCTGCTCCCCTCACTCTTACCCAGCTCACAAAGGAATATGACTAAGATGTGAGTTGTTTAGATCCATTTTTAATATCTCCTGATCAAAAGTGGAAGCTTAAGGACTGTGTAAGGAATGACTTTGATATTAAAGAGAGAGAAAGAAGAACAAATAGTTTAATTTGCTTCTTGTCTTTCTTGGCTTGGGAATTTGAAGCAGATGTTCATATGCGAACACAGAAAACCCATATTCCATCCAAGTCTGAGCACAAAGTGCCTGGATCAGAGGGAAGATGTCTGGAGAGGGTGGAGAGGGATACATCAGGGTGCTGCCTGCTGGGAGGGGTGCAGGGATGGCACAGGCAACGACCCCTGTGAATGGTCTGAATTGTGGGACCGAAAATGAGGGAAGAAACCCTTAAAATGGAATAAAATACTCGCAGTAAGCCCTCCTCATAAAACAAGTGTAAGTGTTATTGCAGTGTATCCATGGATCAGAAAGCTGGGGAAATGCAGATTGAGTATTACAGTAAGATTTTAATAGAGATCTTCAGAGACAAAGAAGGGTGCAATGGTAAAAGAAAGGGGCTGATTTCTGCATCTTGAACTGATGAGAGCGTGGGGTGGCACATACGAAACCTCTGATTAGTCATAAATAGGGGAAACAGACTCTCCATATCATCCAGATTCTAAGGGGCCGCAATGTCAGATTTTCAAGAGGGTTTTGATTCATTTTGGTCTGTGCAGGTAATGAGGAATGAGAGCTAAATCGTAGAAGCCAAAGCCAGGCACAGGAGAGAGCCCAATCAGCACAGAATCAAACAGGAGGGTGGGGGATGTTTCACTTGAATCCATCACCTGAGAGAAATGGCCCCATGCAGCAACTTCCACCTACCCCAGGAAGAGGCACTTTGCTCTCCAGGCTGACTCCAAAACTCGGGAAGAGCCAACCACTGGCCTCAGTATTGCCAGGAAGAGAAGAGATGTGGACACAGGCACAGGCAGAGAACTTTCCAAGGGTAATCCTGCCCCATCCCCTTCAACATGGAACCATCACAGATGGACATTAGCACTGATTCCAGCACTTCCTATGGGTTCATGATGTTTAAAATGCTTTTTAGATATTTAATCTCCACCTCTTTTACAAGAACCTCAGGAATACCCTCAACTGTTCATGATGAAGATGGGAGAGGAAGGGGATGAGTATTAATGAAGAAAAAGACTTCAGGCTTGGCTATAAATCTGGGGTATTTGATCCCACATCAAGACAGTCCTTGAGCCGTCACCATTTAAAGCCAGATCCAGAGTGTGCAGGCATGAATTCCACAGGTACATACAGGCATTCCAGTGGATTTATGGAGACATTGCCAGTTATTTCTCTGAAAGCCAAAATGTGTCACAGGGACTTCTGTACTTCACAGGCTCCAAGCACAACTCTTGTCCTCCCCCTTGGAGAGGTCTAGTCACAGCAATTGCCTTCACCACCATGTTGTGTTATAGGCCAAATGCTCCTCCGTTTTGGCTTCTAGTGTTCTGCATGTTCAGGTTTTATGTAGGAAATAAAACCATTTCAGAATGTCTCTCTGTGCTTAGATTTGTATTGGTAGCAGAGTATTTACCTTGCATTAGCTGAGCATAAGCTGAGTGCAAAATCTGGCCCTTCATTCCATGGGATAATTTTGGCACTGGGCCCGGATAAGAACAAAAAAGCAATTGTCTGAATTTAATCAGTTGGTGTTACTTGGCAGTGCAAGAAGTCTTTATGCAGGTATTTATTTGTCCCAGCAATAACAAGAATATTGGAATTTATATCCAGGAGATAAGCGAGTACCTTGTCACTCAAGCACAACTAACAAGGGAATTGCTATTTGGTGTAGACATGTAAATGCCAAATGCTTAGTCTGGTTATTATTGTAAATTCCATTTTTACAACCTCTTGTTTTTAAAATGGTCTCTTAATTGATTTTTAATTATATTTTTCAATGACATTTAACTACACGTGCTTTGTAAATAAACCCACACACATCCCAAAATATATTAAAGGAGCAAATACCGACACAGTCGAGGTTCTCTTTTCCCTGCCTGCTCTGAGTGCTCTCAGTTTTGCATAAGGAAATGAGATCAAAGTGGTTCTGGGTAGGAGTGGATGCAGTTCTACTGTAGGCAGCTGATGCCAGAAGATTTGATCCTCAGAGCGTTACTGATACACAACAGGATGAAGGGGATGAAGCATAAAATGAGCCAGAACATCCAACCCTGTGCCCTGTGATTTACCCAAGTTGAAATGTGGCCAGGACATGCTGACCTAGAACTGGTTTAATGTAAAACTCCACGAGGTCTTTAGTGATCAGAAGAAGCTTTAGCATCTCTTTAACCTCAGAGTACCATATCAAGGGAGAAGCAGGAGTCTCATGTCTCCAGTGGGTGTTTTGAGGTGTCCAATAGCCCAGGTGAGCACCAGGCAGACCTGTGGTACAACGTGCAGCATTTAAGGACACGGAACTATAAATTGCATCCATCCAGCTGCCTAAAGCACAGGTTTGGGATTATTTTAAAAATTCAACCCAATTAACTGAAATACTGCATGAAGCTACTCAATTCCCTTGAGTTTCTGCCTCAGCATCCCTCAGGTTTGGGTCCAGAGGATTTTGTGCCATTCAAGAGAGAAACCATGCCCAGGGACAGGCTGGAAGCAGCTCCTTCACACCCCACCACCCTACATGAGCCACTGGATCTGTTGCAAATCACTCACTCTTGTAGCTGCTGTTCTCACCAGTCTCTGCCGAAGAGGTGCTGGACTCCCCCAGCCCATCAGACGTGGCCAAATCTTATGGAAAATCAAAATGATAACTTGAAAATACCGCTTCCCATGCATTTCTGAAAACACTGGATAACCCTGATGATGTTATCAGGATAGCAACAGGTGAGGACTTGCACCTTTTTCACTCGAACTTGCATTTGCTGACAATTCCCACATACCTTTCCCATGGCCAGGACGTCACTTTGTTATTAACAAATGGTCACAAAGAAATGGAAAACCCTGGAAAACCAGAATTTAGTATTTATCCAATTTCCAAGCTTAGCAATTATGGCAGAGGCATAGTGCTTTTGTTGGGGAAGGACCTGATTCCTTTCTGCTGTGGCACTCATAAAACCCACAGGACTGGGGAATAACTCTATTGATCCTGGGTAAGATTCACTCCTGTGCAGAGATCCAGCACAAGCCAGCATTTCCCATAAATTTAGTTTAAGCCCCATCCTGTGGAATAAAGCCGCATGCAAACCACACATTACTGGGACAACGATGCTTTGTTCCTAAATATTGCTACTCCTGAGGAGACTACAAAATGCTTTGAGAGACTGTCAGAAATGAGATGTGACCTGCCAAAGGTCACCCAGCAGGGAGCAGAGGAGCTGGGACACATGCAGGTGCCAGAGCAGAGATCTCTGTCCTGTCCTCTGCCCTTCTCCCCGGTACAAACACACAGTGACAGCTTCTGCCCCTCCAAATGTCTTATCAAAAATGCCTCGTGTAAAGTCTGCCTGCACAATGGGAGCTGAGTGTTCCTCACAAGCTGCATTCATTAATTCAGGCCGTTTATTTTAATTTCAGTGAAACCTGATTTAATTAGGTGTCGTATGTGTTCTGCATAGATGACTAAAGCTCTTCTGATTTTTTTTTCAGTGGGTACATATTTCACCTGCTCTCTTTTTTTTGCAGTGGTAGCTTTTGTTCACCTGTACCTCCTCCTATGGGATCTGAGGAAAAAAGAATCCAACTGGCATCCCTTTCCACCCTTTAATGAAAGTAGGGTTCAGTTCCTATCATAATGTAACTGGTAAAACCTCTTTGCTGACAGTTTAAAAACTTCCAGAACACAGAAATTAGGCAAAAGGAATTGGAAATCTCAGGGACAGATTCCAGCAGACAAAAATGCCCAATCAGTTCATTAACTGAGTCTGAAGAAATGTAAGTTCTACATTTTATATGTGCCACAAACTCTTAAGAACAGTAAGTGTTTGTTAATGGACTTCTGGGAGGGAAAAGGCTAAACCAAGTGGCAAAGATCTCTGCACTTCTGTGTCTCAGCAAAACTGGCTGCAAAACAGAGTAAACTGTGGATGTATTTTAGGGAGCTACAAGTAAAGTTTCAGATTAATCCATTCCTGAACTTGTGCTGTAGCTCAAAACAGTAATTGGAAAACAATCCTGGTAAGGTTTCATGCAGCAAGGATAAAAATCCTTCCTTCAGCACAAGTCAGTCCTCTTATTTCCTGAGGAAGAGAATAAATGGTTCCTCTGGGGATCCAATAATTGTTGTTGTTTCTTTTTAAACAAACATATATGCACCTGTACTTATGAATAGTTATGTTTTTATTTGGCCATAAAGTGCCCAAGTGGTCCTTTAAGCATATAATTCCCACCTAATTGCACAGCTCTGAGTATTCATGGACAAATTGTAATTACAAGTGCAGGTTCATTCTGCATGGACAGTCTCTATTTTAGTATTTTTAACTGCCAAAACACAAATGGTTTCAAATTATAAGAATCCCATCAGCTCCCCTTTTACACCAGCACAAAACAAATTTCATAACAAATCTTTGAAGGATCTTGGAATTCAAGCCCAGCAGTGAGTGCTGGGAGAAATCCCCCTCTCTTCAGACACATGAAGGGAGAGAAATGCAAGGTAGACCAAAAAGAATCAATTTGTCACAACCAGTAAAAGAGAGCTGGAGCTTCTGTTTTCATTTCTGATACCTGAACTGGCAAAGCACTTCAGCAGTGACATTTATTGATCATGTAGCCTCAAAACAAAGCTGGGGAAGTGCAGAGCCTGGACAGGTAAAAGATATGTATTAAATCCAACAGGGAAGTTACAAAAATTGCTCTTAATGGCAGAAAGAAAAGATAAATAAATCCCATTTATAGAGCTGAGAAGCACGGGAAGCATGCAGCCACTCTTACTAGGAAGAAAATGTTGGGATTTTGCTATTACATGGCTTTTCCTGTCATGTTTGATCACTGTTTTAGATGCAGAGGGGACATTGTGCCTGTTAATGTCACTGGCCTCAATCATGCAATCCTTAATCAAGCAGAAGTCCCTGCAGCTTTGCCCATAAAAGAATTACAGACTCAGTTATAGGTTTTCTGGTGCAGATTTGACCCCTGCTGCCTCCCTGCTGCAATAAAACTCCTAAACCCTTTTGGATCATTACTCCTACAACTTGCCTGAGGGCACAGGGGGTGCAGCATCCATGGGGCTGTTTTCTGGTTTAATCCTAGAGCTGAGGATCCAGCCAGTGAGTGCCCTGGCCAACAGACAGCCCGAGAAAGTATCTAAACCAGGGCCAAGGCTGGGAGGGAATTCTGGCCCCACAGTAAATCATCCCACATACTCACATTCCCCACAACTTTTTCATCCTTGTTCAGCCATTGCCAGAATGTCCTTTACTTAGAATAAAAAAATAGGCTTCTTTAATGGCTTATAAGGTTATTAGGATTGTTTATTCTAAGCTCTGAAATATGTGTTCAATTCTTGATTTGCTTATATGTCTTCTAATTACATCAACATTGGGGTTCTGCCTTTGTAGTTGTAATTGGAAGCTGATATAAACCCAAGACTAGAAAACATTAAGTGTTACAGTGATTGGAGTTGTTTTTTGTGGCATTTGTCATCTCACTGCTTGTTTACCAGCATGAAATTTCCAACGCAATTCTCTTTTTAACCTACAATATTAGGTGAAAATATTAAACATGTTCACTGGCAGATGATTATTTATCAGAGACAAAGACAAAAAAAAGCCATACCCTGCTCAAGGCAGAGCTTGTAACTCATTATGTTACATAATTCAAGGTTAGAGAGGGAGGAATAGAGAATGCTTTGGATGGGAAGGGACCTTCAGGACCATCTCATTCCACCTTCCACCACCCCAGGTTGCTCCAAGCCCCAACCTGGCCTTGGACACTTCTGGAAGTTCATGCAAGAATTCCGATGATGTTGGTGGCCTGGTTGTATTCAAAGGTCATGATTTCAACTGATCTTAAAATCCCCTCCTAGATCAACAATAAATTCTTCTGGATTCTCATTTTCATTAATTACAAACTAATCTAAATGCATCATCACCCCACAGCTGATTGGCCTCAGCCCTGACAAGTGAAGTGTGTTCTTAGGTGCAACAAAAGGTGATTTTTGGGGTGGGGTTCAACCTCCACAGGATCTGTGGAAGCTGCTGGACATCAAAACCAGCTCAAGACACCTGAAATTATTCTCCATTGAGATCCACAGGAACATTTTGATAATGCCAAGGGCCATATATCATTAGAGCTCTTTATTCAAGGTGCATTTCATGCTTTACTTGCCATACTACAATAGGAAATAATAATGGAATAATAAACAGAGAAATGTTTTTTCTGTTGTCTTTGTTCAAATTGCTCAGTGTGTGAGAGCAACACGTGTCTGATTTTTCATCTCTCCTTGAACAGCCTGAACTGACAGATTGCCCATAATCTGTTCTACAATCTCAGTGCCAGAACATGACAATAGACAGCCCCACGGAGTGGCTCGGGGATCTCAGAGGGAATAATTTCCCAGTAACCAATAGCTGAAGGGTGACCCAGTTTGGAGAGGCCTGGAGAGAGACACATTGCTGGTGGCTCCAAGCATGTGTGGCTCCATGCAGGCACAGTTAAAAGGCAGATTAATGGGCAGTCAGGTGTGAGGAACAAAGCCAAGGAGCCCTACTGGGGACCACACGGCATCCAGCCTGTTTGCAAAGCACTTTATGAATTAACCTAGGCTGGGGTTTTTTAAACCATGAGCATCCAAAGATTCACACCAGCGTTTCTCCAGCCTGATCTGTATTCCAAAGCAGTGCTGCTCACATAAATCTCAGCGCTGTTTTTTACTGGAAAGGGAGAAAAGCTGCCGTTAAATCAATAGGCTGCGTTGCACACCACAGTATATGAAAGTCCTGGTGCTGCGCTTATCACTTGTGCTGCCACCAACTAATTGCTGTCCCTTGCACTTCATTATCCCCTGTAATATGGTTACAATAACAGAGGATGACAAATAAGAACTGTTATCTTCTCCAGGCCAGTCTTTCCTCGCAGGGTGCGTTCTCATTCAAATCCATCTATCTGGATGAATAAGATTTACCAGATTACACATGGACTTAAAAGGTTTAACATGAGCAGTGATGGAGAGCTGCCTTAGGAAATATTTTTACAGGCACACTTTGGGGATCTGGCACAAAAAACTCTTTACTGCTGCTTTTGTACCCACCATGGTTTCCCTCAGCTCTCCCTGTGTTTAAGGCAGCAATTCTGGCACACAGAAAAGCTGGTTCTGTAAAATACTAAACGTGCCTTATGTCCTCCCTGAATCAGGTCTGCCAGTCAGCCACACACCAGAGAGGTGGTCTGATTCTTTTGATGTTAAATTAGATCCTGGAACTAATAAAACTGCCTACATTGATTATGAAGCAGAAACAGGTGAAGAATATTATGGACAAGAGAAAAGAGTTTGGGTCTGGCAAGAAAGGATGAAAGTATCTGATCATTAATGGGTGGCCTAGTTAAATAAAGTCCTTTGTTGCAGCAAAAAAGAAGAGCTGTAGAAAATGTGAATGAAACCTCCAATAGCCACGTTAATGCCACCTGGTCTCAGGTGAGGCTCAGGAGGGGAAGAGGAGCCTCTTCTGTGCCTTCCAAAGTCTCTGCAGGAGATCAGTTTTTCCCATTGGATGTAAAGGATGTGCACGGTGTCAGAGGGAAGGAGAAACGGGGAAGCCATTATTACAAAGTCTTTGTTTGCTAAAGATCCTCAAGCCTTCAGTGGGGGAAGCAAACTCATATGGGCTACAGGAGACAGCTATGGAAACTCAGCTGTTTCACAATCAAACGAATGCATTTATAAATTACACTTATTTAATCCCACAACAGCTTCACACGTGTCTCAAAAGTCAGCCTTTACCCCAGGCATCCACAGCACTCATAAATATCACCCATATTTGTCTCCACAATTGTATTAAGGCACACATTTGCATAATTAAAGACACCCAAAGGTGAAGGAGCACAAACAAAAGTATAACAAAGAAACATTTGTTTTCCAAAGTCTTCCAAGCCAAATTTGAGGTAACTATTTGTCCAAGATCTGGTGGCTGGAGGTAGTTCCCACTCTTACCCTGTGCTGAGCTCTCTGTAAATTTTTGCATTTTTCTAACTCCTTCTGGAGATATTGTTTCTTTCCTTTTGATGTTCTAGTTGCTCTTTTTGTTTTCTGCTTGGTTCCAAACTAGTTATGATCAAGAATTTATCTCAGAAAACAGCATTACAAAAATATTCATAATTCTGTGTAAACTGGCTCTAAATACCTAAGGACCCCACAGTCCACAAAAATAAATCTGAACATGCCCATGAATCATTGTCTCATTTGTATTATTTCAAATGCTCTGCTAGTTAATGATGTCTTGAATTGGTTTATTATTATTATAACCTCTCTGATAGTTAAATCAATCAAATAATCAGTGGTGCAGTTCATCAAATATACACCTCCAGGAAGATGCTGCTTCCCTTGCGTAGTGCTGAAGAAAAACATTTCTTTATTAGAGACATGATTAGTTTGTCTTAATATTCTAGAAATGTGGTGAAATAGTGCCTTGGAGGTAACATTTTACTATTTTTGCATATGTTTATAGCATTTCTGTTTTTCTTAGAAAGAAAAAGATGTAAATTGCACTGCACCAGTTCCGTGGTGGAGTCACTGGTGTGTCCTGGCTGCAATCTGTTACTCAACACTGCCTGTCTCAGGCACTCACACCTTCCAGAAACCCACCCAGCATCCTTCTCCTCACAAATATGCTGGGTTTGATTTTTCCCTTGTATTAAGCTAGTCTTTTAGAAGCTTTGCTACATCTGTGTGGATATCAGCTTCTCTGTGAACAGCATTAAAAGGAACTACTTAGCACTGCACTGACATTATCATGGCAAATTGCTTTAAAATATCACTTGTAACTGTAATATTAGCACAGTAAAATATTTTAAATTTGCCTGCTGTGTCTTAGAGCTTGCCCTGATGGTGAATTACTCCTCATAGTACATTAACAACGATTCTAATAATTGTCAGGAGCACTGATGGACATTCTGTTCTCCTCCATGAAGGGAGATCACAGCTCCAAGGACACATGCAGTTTATTAAATTTCATAACTCTTGCTTTCAGGTAGGTGATGTGGAAGACTTACACCTATATATCAATTATAAATTTATTGTGCTAATAGCTGGTAGGATTAGAGCATCTGCAAGCTGCAGTTTTATGCAGAGCTCAGGATCAAGGCTTCCCGTGCAGTGACTCCCATTACAGCCTAATAAAGATGAATGTGGCCAGTGTTGCTCAGAGAGAGCGCTCAGTAAATGAAGAAAGCAGCTCAGTGAATGTGGAATCTGTACAGGAGCCAAACCCAACTCCTTTTTCTAACTCAGAGATGCAACATTTGGGCAGCTGCCCAAGGAAGGGAAGAGAAGGAAAACCGAGTCTGCATGCATTTTTATTTCTCACTGACTCTAAGCCCACAGTTACAAAACCTAACTAAATTCTTGATTTCTTTATATGCGCTGTTCCAGACTCTTTAATCCGTGATTATAGGAATGTAATTGATATGCAGGCCATGTTAAATGCATTATGGTAACTCTGCAGTTAGGGAAGTAACATATTCCCACTAAATTTCAGTATGATGCAGTCCAAAGTGAAAACAAGATAAAAGGAATTCAGAAGATGAGAACCCAGTGGGGTTTCATAATCCTCAGCATGTGCACAGTTGAGAGGCAGAGCTCCAAATGACCTGGACAAATCTGCATAAAGTTTTTTAGCAAACATAAATGAATTCCTGAAGTAATCACTCCATCAACACATGGAATTGTATCTCCACCTCTCCCACTCTTCACTTCTGCTTGCAGAAGTCTTGCATAATATGTAAAAACTGCACTTGCAATGTGCTATTTTTGAGCCTTTAGGATGAACACTGCTCAACCTGACTACCTGGTGGATATATTTAATAATTTATCAAAAATATCTATGCTGTGCCTGATTCCAAGGAGAGAAATAAGGAATGATAGTCTGTAAACATTAGTGTATTACACAGCTTTCAGAATCTAAAGGCTGAACACCAATGTAACCTCTGCATTGCACAAGGGAGAGAATTTGGCATTGACAGTGTGTTTCAAATTTGACCCATCCCTCTGAGGAAGGTTCTCAAAGATGGGATGGTTAAAGAGTTAGCTTGGAAAGAAGTTCCATTTGTAAGCAGAAGTCAAATTCTGGTCAAACTGAAACAATGTCACACAGCTGGACTGGATGATCCTGTGGGTCTCTTCCAGCACTGATTCTGTGCAGACCCTCTGCAGAGAGATAGCTCAGCTGGGAGTGACTCCCCAAGTGCTCCTGGACAATGGGGAAATGCCTCACTGGAGAGAGCCCCCAGCAGTGCCACTCCAGTCCTGCTCTCTGTACTGGGCTGTTGCTCTCTCAGGGTCCTGGGTGCACAGGGCAGCCCTGCCCAGTCCCCCTTGGAACCAGAGGCTGCATTTCAGCTCAGCCCTGGACCCTCAGCCCCTGCCTGAGCTAAGCTGGAGCTGTGTTTGTCTCCAGTTCTGTCCCAGCCAGGCCTCTGCCTGCCCAGGGACCCTGCTGATCCCCATCCCATGGACTGAGACCCCAGCCTGACCTCACACCAGCCTCCTCAGCAAGGACCTGCTTGGTCCTTCTCACTTTAAACAGGGTAAATTCACATATTTCTGAAATAATGGATTTGAAATCATAGGTCATTTGTTCACAGTAATTAGTGTGTGACATCACTCCCGCTAATGTTCAACATATGGTCTAATGCACTGCTACATTATTTATTGCTACGTTATGTTACACAAGTGCAAAACATACAAAGAGTCAAGCAGCTGAAGCCTGCACTTGGTTATGTTAATCCTCTCAAGTACCATGGTATTTCACAGCACCTCTTAATAGCCAAATCTTTTTCTGCATCTCGACTGCTGCCTGGCAGTCTGGCTAAGAGAGATGTGGGGGTTCCATTCCTGTAGCTGAGATCTCACCCTGCCTGCAAGTGCCTCACCAGATGGTCAGCATATTGCATTTTCCCCTTGGTAACATCCTTTTTTCTCCCTGCATCTGGAACTCAAGTAGGAAAATACTTCTGTTGTTTCCTGTAGTGCTGGAGGTAGGGATGTATCCTCAGCTCCTGCAGGGCGCAGCTGCCCATGTCTGTAGAGTGTTTTAAGCTGAGATACACCTGAATTTTGGCACTTACTTCCCCCTCTCACAGCCTGGTGATGCAGCAGGCAGGGAACTGCTGCCTCTTTGATCAAGAATTTCCACAAAACAATTGCTTATTTGATCTCAGGTGCTTGAAGTGTTGCTTATCCTATTCCAATGCTGTTTTGAAATGGCTTTTAACATTCATGACTTTCATCCTAAGATGCCTCTGTTAGTTGATCAAAAGGTATTCTTGACCCCATTCAAAAGTTCTGGAGCTCTTCCTGCCTATTGTCCCCTAATTAGAGCCACAACTCCAGCGTGATGCTCTTCTCCAGAGGAACACTGAGTCACACAGGAGGTCACTGGCATGAGGCTGCAGCCTCTGGATTGTTTGCTTGCTCTCAGCACCAAGGAATTGAATGACTTTTTAAAAAATCCTGTGTTTGCATTAACCGGTAATGTGTTTGGGAGGGAATGACTTTTTTATTGTAACATTTTTGCAACAGCTCAGAGCTTTGAAAAGGCATCATTTTAAATGCACAGTGCTCACCTCCTCAAAGAGCTGATACTCCAAAACACTTTTCAAAGGAGTTACACAGTATTTTAGGAGTTCATTTCCCAGTGTTTCCAATTTCTTTAGAAAACAACATCCTGAAATCACCAATCATTCCAGAGCCCACACTAACACGACAGCTTGGCAAACAGAGAGTCCCAACGTGCTGCCTTGGCAGTGCCTGGGTGGGGTGTCCCTGGTGGCACCAGGTGGCCCTCCAAAGCCACTCTGTCACCCCTCCTCACCTGAACAGGGGACACAAAATACAACCTTGGGGTCTGCAGAGCTCTTCCTCTCACATGTTCTCAGTCATCCCACCAGCTCCAAATGCACAGGTTTGGGTTTTCCCCATCTTAACTCTGTAATTCCAGTAAACCCTGACAGGCTCAGCCTTGGCCAGTGCTGGGTCCATCTTGGAGCCAGCTGGCATTGGCCCCATGGGACACAGGGGAACTTCCCACAGCTTCTCACAGAATCTTCTCACCCCTGTGATCCCTCACAACAAAACCTGGCCCTGCAAACCCAGCGCAGTGACTACCACTTTTTAAACTGGCAAGATCCACATAACTCAGGAAACAGAAATCACTGATTTGCTTCAGCTGCATAAGAAAATCCTCAAAAGTTCTTCATGTCAGGAATCTAAATTGTACTTTCAGAAGTGGTAGAAAGTTTAAAAGCTGATGTGTAACTGGGTTTAAGTGTGTGAACTGTTGATGCTGCATCAGGTTTCTCTGTGCTGTCTGAGGTGGCTGAGGCTTTGCTGGAGCACACTCGACTCGTGGCATGGACAAACCCAGCCCTGGCTGCCAGGCCCCTCGAGGAGCAGCTGCACAAAGCTCCTTGTACTTGTGCATGTTCTGTCATCACAGCTACACAGATCCTACATCCATTTTCAAAGTGCAATTTAAGACTTTTGAGAATTTCCCCCCCAGTTATTCCTCACTAATGTCTCTCCATGAGGTCAAATTCCACTTCCCCTTTTACAAATGTGTAATACCTGCTTTTCTCTCCAGACTAATTTTGTTTTATAAACTATTAGCTTCAAGGAGTTACTGCAGAGTAACACTGTTGTGTGATCAGAATATAAACCAGAGGGAATTGCCTCTGTGTGTTCTCATCCATACCATTCCATCAGTCTCTTCTTTTCCCTATTTTTTCACTCTCTGCTAGTTATCCCTCCCAGACATCTTCCAAATCCCTTTATTGGGTTTTGTATTTAACAAAGAAGCAATGAACCCACAGAACTCTCCCTTCATTGCCAGAGTATTGTAATAGCATCTTTCTTTACCCATAAATAGCATTTCAGCACTGTGAACATCTGCACTGTGGGAAGAGAAACTGGGATTGTCAATGGCCTGAACAACATCAGCTCAGAGACTCCTGGCTAAAAGACCTTCCAGTCATGATATTTTGCATATTCAAAAGCACAATCATATCTGGAGAGCTGATTTGCTTTAAGACATTTAAGATTCCTCTGATCTCTCCTCAGAAGGACCGTCAGCACACCTAAAGAAAATTTACATTTTGATGTGCCAGGGTATGGAAAATTGTCTCAGGAATATGATATAACTCCGCAAATTTGAGTCATTTTTTTTCCTCTGGATCTCTCTAGAATAGACAATTTGACAGTGTAGGGTGAGTTTATTCACAAGCACTTCAGATAACCCACTTAATTCTCACCTGGCTTTCCTGCCTCACCCACAAATTCACCCCAGAACCACATCACGTGTTTCAGACCATCTCCCTCGTCTTGTGGGGCAGCTGAAGTCATAGAAATCATTGAAGTCATTCAAGTCTCTTAAGGAGCAATGACCAGGGTGCCACATTCTACTTACTTTCTATAAAGGAATTCCCATGGAAATCACTGGGATCTCAAATAAAACATTCAGTGCTGGATGTGTTCCCAAGCAATTTGTCTCTTCAACCATAGGTTCCAGCTTTGGTGATGGAACTGAATTCTCATTACTGCCAACAATTTTTACATACCTAATTAATTCTCTGAGCTCCCTATTAAAACTTGGTGCAGAGTTTGGCCACAGCCTAGAGGTGGCCTTTTTGCTGGAGAAAATTCCACCTATTTGATATGAGATCCTGTAAGATGTTAACAAAACTGGAACTAACCTTGATATTTGATTCCCACAGACATATCATCCAAGAAAAACTGATAAAGATGACAGGATTTGGTGGAAAGGAGTATTTTTTCTGTACAGCATGAGAAGAGCTTAGACAGCATCTTTGGATAAAAACAAAGTCAAGCTTGATTCATACTGATTTATACAATCATCTAAACAGAACTCTTGAAGGATAAGAAGACATGGAAGAGACAGTGATGCAGTTCTCTATTACTGATGATGCTTTAGGCTGTGGATAAAGCCAGAAAGCCCAGAAAGATTTTGCCAATGTCCCTGGGATCCTTTGCCTCAAATAAGAGAGTTCTGCATGGGGGTGCTGAGGCATTAGGCACACAACTCATGGGCTTTTCCAAAGCAGCACTTACTCCAGCCAGACACTTACCCACAGGCTTCAATTGAAATTATTTTTATTCAACAAAGCATGAGATTAATGTTAAACCTGTTTTCAAAAGCTTTGTTGAACTAGGTTAAATGAGTAGATACCATAAGCAAGGAGAGCAGATGTAAAGGAATCCACAGAACTGGAGCTGGGAAAAGCCAGGCAGAGTCAGGTCCCAGGGGCTGCAGGAATGGGATCCCAGCCTCACACAGAATATCCCCAAGAACAAGTAATGAACATGTCTGAAAGGACATCCAAACATGGCTTTGCTCCTGTTGGTGGGAATCTTCCCCTCATCTCTGCCTCATCCCGCTTCCTGTGCTTGTTCTTTGATGGTTCATCTCTGGCTCCAGGGAAGAACACCTCACCTGAAAAAGCTTTAAACCCCAGCTCAGGGTTTATAGACCCATACCCACCAGTCCAAAGAAGATTCCTTTTGATGTTCAGTTGTGTTTGAAAGCAGGTTTGTAATAATTTTTCTAGTAACTTTTCCTTCTGGAACATCCAGGTGACACCAGGGCTGAGTCAGGGTCTGGAAGAGCCCTGAACACCCCAAGGAGTTGTTATTTGGTGGGTCAGTCTGTCCTGGGGACACTAAAGGGGCCAGGGACAGGCTGGATGCTCCAACACCAAAAGTTAATGCAATGTGTAAGAGGCTCCCTCTGTCTCTTGCCTTTCCTTGCAGGGAATTAAGAAGAGGGATATAAAACCTTTCAGTCAGTTGCTGAAGTCTTCACTGTTGCAAAGATAAAGTAGTTGGAAAGGAGCTGGAGTCATTTAGCAATTAACTGACATTTTAGAAAACAATTCTTTTGCAAGATTCAGGCAACTCTTTTTATTATCTAGTTAATGGTAGCACTTAGAGAAGCTAATTTTATGTGTAATAAAACTTCATTACTATCCCTTCTTCGGAGAGAAGGGTGCAGAGGACAATTGGAATAAGAAACATATGGTTTCTTATACTTTCTCAGTCATATACGTGCATGTGATGCATTATAGGTACCTAAAACTTTCCCCTTTATCTTTTTCCCCCTCTTTCTTTCCCTTCCTGGCTGTGCACTGCTGTATTCTTTCATGTCAGAGGTCACCTATCAAATCCTACTCTTCTCTTTTCTTCCAATCACAAATCAATGATGAGGACAGCAGAAGGTTAGAGCCATTTTAAAAATAACACTGATGCTTCTGCTGGATTATTTGGGGTCTGGTGAGTCTCTTAGAGGCAGAGATTCCTATGGAGAATGTTCCAGACCAGCAGAAGTGGGAGTGTGCTGACCCCCCACATGCTGCAGCTCAGGGAACAGGGATGAGCTGCCTGGCCAAGCCCCCTCCAGCCTTTGGATCCTTGTGGGAACTGTCGGAGCAGCAGTTGGTGTTGGGATGGAAGGGGAGTGAAGGCTGAGCAGGGAGCAGTGTCACCCTGCAAGGTGACAGGATGACACGGCTTTTATCTATTTTTTGATCAGTGGAGTTTTTCAGCTAACCCATCCCAATTCCCATGGAGCTGGTTTTCTATCAGTCATTGTTATTAACCTGATACTTATTGTATTCAGAGTGACAAAAGTGGACAGATTGACATTTCATATAATATAGGTTTTAAAGCACAAGATGGAGATCTCATAAGGAAAGTGCAGATTTGCAGAGTACACATGCTATTTTCTAACACAAGGGAAAGGAAAGAGCAACAAACCAGAGCTGGTGTTGCATAATCACCCCTAAAGCAAGTAGGGACTTCCTCAGTGGGAAAATTCCAGTCTGTGTCAGATCACTGCATAATTCAGGTGCCTTTCACAGCTGGTCCACCAGCCCCACCTCACAGTAACAACGCTTTTGGCTACAGGTGAGGAGTTATAAAAGTTTATGCTGTAAAAATGTGCCCATTTCACTGCTGAGGCTCCATCAATTGGCCCCCACTGAAGATCTGCTTGTGTCATCCCTCTGTAGGCTCAAGAAAAAGTAGCTGGGCTGTGTGAAAAAGGCACTTATTAAAATACAAACACTTCTATCACAAAGAAAGATCATCTGGAAAGTGCTGGCAAAGGATATTTTGTTCTCTCCTTTTCCTATTTGTTCTAGCAGGACGAGCCAAACTCAGCTGTCACTTGTAATGCTGCAAGCAGAACAAGCTGGTGGAAACTACAAAACTCCATTTGGAGTGGTAAGTGCTAATTTACACCGAGGGAGGAGCTGAGCCACTGGCAAATTCTACTGGTGCTGCTCAGCTCTAACCAAAAGCAGAATTTTTCTCTGTATCTTTCACTTCTCTTGGAGTTGGAGGACTTTTATGAATATGTTTAACAATGAGCACCCCAGGGACATCTTGGTAAACCAAGCAAGAGGGAGAAGAAAGAAATGATAGATCTGTTTTTCAGACATTACTGCATATGCTCAATGAGCGCTCGTGTCTTTATGCATTCCAAATCCTCGCTGTGGTGGGAGCAGACCCCTGCAATACTGCCTAAGTCAAAGGCAGGAGCAGTGATTTTAAAAAACCTTCTGATTTGGACTCAATTGTTTTCTATTCTTTGTAATTACTTTAACTTTCAACATCAGCTTTTCCTGTGAGCAATTCAGTAAGCAAATCAATTTTCCCTATTCCTAGGAGAGGCTCTGTCTAGGTTTAACTTCAGAAAAAAATGCTCTGTGACAGGGTGTTTCAGAAGTGTGCTCTTCATCTGAAGACAGCTCCTTCAGTCATTATTTCAGCTGCAGGTACAGCCTGTATCTATTTCCATCTAACTTTCCACAGACAGGTATATTTCCTCTACCCTATCTATGGTAGGGTATATTTAAAAATATTGGAGGGAACTCAAGGATCCCTGCTTTCCACTGTGATATACAGAGCTCTCTTCTAATCACGGGATGGTTTAAGATAAAAAACCCTGTGTAGAAACAGCATTGCTATCTCAGAGATCTGCACTGGTGGATTCATGACAACTTTGGTCTCTGTAGTAATTCCAGTAAAATGATGCCGTGTGTCTTTGGAATATCTTTGGGAAACAATTTTTGTGCAGAGCATGTGGCACAGGAAGCTGTGGGGCAGAACAGCAGGGAAGGGTGAAAGCACTCAGCTGGGACAGCCAGGGGCCTGGGGTTCATGCCAGACTCACCCTGTTCAGTCTTGCAGCCGTGTCACAGCACTGGATGTTCCCTCATGCGAGCTGGGTTTGGTCTTACAGCGTTTGCTTTGCTTCAACCCATGCATATGCATATGTAAACTTGGCCTGGGATGTGCTAAATGTCTATCTAAATATGGATGAACTCCTGAGTCGAGCCGGATCACAGTCATATTCCCACCTTTGTGAAATGTAAGAAGCAGTGGGAGGCGGTTTGTGCTTTGCAGTGCCATAAAAATACAATGTTAGATCTGGCTCCGAGCCCATTGTACAGGGAATGATCTGAGAGCCCGGGGTGGAAAGAGAAGAGTCTGACCCACTGTGAGACATGAATCACGGCCCACATTTTGTGCCTTGGTCAGCCCATCAGAAATCCTGCTCTGAGGTTTCTGTATTGTTTTTGTATCTCTTCAGTATTTCCAGATGAAAGGTGCTAATGTCCCAAACATCATTATTAACTGAAATTCATTGCCTAGTCAGAATATGTAAGAGCCTGATGTTATCTGAGACACACTGAGAACTGTATTACTACATAAAAGTAACTGTATTACACTTCACAAAGAATCTCAGCATTTACAGAGCTGAAAGAATGGTTTGAAAAATGCATTTGTAATTTTAAATTAGACTTTTTAATCAAAGTGGTAGATTGCAGCCTCTACTCCAAACCTGGGTGCGTGACTCGGTTCCTAGTGAGGGTGTTCTTCAAACAGATGAGCAAAGTTTCAGGCTGAAAAATGTCCTTACAATTGCAAGTGCCTTCTGCAAATACAAACTAGAAAGGAAACCTTAGGAATGAGAATTTAATGCATGTTCTTTGAATCAAATGATGCTGAGTTTTTTCTCTTCTTTCTAGTTCTCTTTTTTTGCTGGACGTTTAGAGCCCCTGTAGTCAGTTTGTTAATGAATTCACTCTTGACTGTTTGGGTTTTCTGACTGTCAGAGGCATCAGTAAATATTTTTTTCCTGTATAAATTTTCCAGCAAGGCACAGAAAAGTGTTCACTAGAGAGATGCACATGGAAAGGCAGAGCAGCTGCTGCCATAGAGGCACTTGTGTGGCATCACAGAATCCCAGGATGGCTGTCCCTTGGGTGGAAGGGACAGTATGAGGTTTGTCCCTTTAGTTCCACTCCCAGCTATGGAATTGCAGTGTCCAGGGCATCCCTGGTAGTGAATTTTCTACTGGCTGGCTGTTACACTCCTCCTGACAGGTGAAAGAATGACCTGATCTGCCAGTAGCACACATGGACATCCCCACCACCTCACACATCATTCCACTGATTTCCAGCACTGCACTGGATCCTTTATCTGCCTTTCTGCTTCTTCCTGACTCTCAATTTCCTTCATTTTCTCCTTCCTGTTATCAAGTGTGTGTTTGCCTACACCAAGAAGAAATTACCAAGGCTCAAAACCATGAAATCTATTGTACAGGGCATCTTCCCAGTTTATTCAGGTGCTCCGATGCCTAATTAGTTACTTGATTAAATACTTGGAACAAGAAGGTATAGAGCTCTACAAATGCAAGGATCTCTTATTTATTATTGTACAATGTTAATCAGAGGGTGAGCCTGCTAACACAACCAGAACTTTAGTGTGTGCTTCCACACGTGGAGAAAAATTCATCAGATAAAACCAAATTTTCTCTTTGGTATCTTCACTAAATCTATTCCAATGTTGGGAAACTGTACAGAAGAGTTTTGCAGCTGACCACTGTTTAACAATTTCCTAATGCTGCCTTCAAAAGTGCTAATTTCCTCCAAGCAAAGCTTGGCTGATCCAGATATTTTAACATTTATGACCCTTGTAGTCTCTTTCAAAGTCCTGATTGTTAAAACATTAAAGGTTTCTATACTGTGCTAATGGAGAGAAGGTGAGCTGGTGCGAGACATCTGCTTCTTGATAATAATTATCAGAGTAATTAAGTTTTGCCATAGCTGCTACAATAAGGATCCAGTTTTGACATTTATAAGAGTGGCATTATGAAAAGCTGAACTCAGAATTATCTCTTTATCATACGACTAAAACAATTACAGATGTTCTATTGATGGATGCTGTGGTCCTCTTCTCAGCACAATAATTATCTTTTAATGAGCCCACATTAATGTAAATTGGATTCATCAGGAAATAAATTTCCCAATGAATGTGAGGCACTCTACAGGTAACCTTTCATGAAAGCAAAGCAAATACTAATCTTGATCATTTGTGGACTAGAGATTTCCTTTCAGGTCTGAGACAAGGCAAAAAATCCAGGTGGATCACATTGTTTCCTAGTATTCCAGGCAACTGGAACATTTAATGAAAATAAATTAAATTTGTCACTTTTGTGAAATTTGCCATGAATAACGAACGGATAATAAACCATGTTTTATCTGGGCTCCTATTTCCATAATTTCCTAATTTACCTCAAAGAGTCACCAGTGCCATGGTACAAATAGAGGGAAGCTCAGTGCCAAATCTGCTGGATTATTCCAGCTGCTGTGTTTTAGGAATCCCTGCTGCCTGCCTGACTCTGCTCCACCCTGCACCCATTTTCCTGGGTGTCTTGAGTTCTTTAAAAATCAAGTTCCACTAAATAAAAAACTTCCCAGCTCACACCCTCCAAAAAAGGCTAAAGAACAATTTTTTAAAATGTTATGAATATATAAAATTATATATTATGGATATAAGTGTATATATAATCACAAAATATGCAGAGTTGGAAGGGACTCACAAGAACCATCGAGTCCAACTCCTGGCTCTGCACAGAACCATCTCCAGTATCAAATTTGGAAGATGCTGGATGGTTTTTGCTGGAAGTCTTCAACCCAAGACCATGAGGAGTAACTAAACACATGTACAGACAAGAAGCTGTGTCTGCTGTACTCATGGGATGGAACAAGACTGTATTACATTTCCTAGACATCTTCTATATTCTTTGCCCTAAAAGCAAAGTTATTGAAGGAAAAGACACAGTTAAAGCTGGTTTGTAACACAATATGGGAGGGAAGCAGCTCCTGAAGGATTTGGCTTGGGTAGACAAGCCTTTGCTCAAAGTGTGAAATGCTGAGAGTCCAGGTCACTACTAAGGAGAGGGTAAGGTGGGGAGCAGCTTTTCAGAGGGATTGCACCTCATCATTGGTTGTGTTCTCCTGTCACTGGGCTGATCCCGGCACCAGAGAGAAACAGGGGTGACCTTGAGCTGTGGGGGCAACCTGCCCTGATCTGGACAAGTGAGGTGCCAAAACTGAGACATCACAGCAGCACTGCTGCACCTGGTATTTAGTTATTATTAATATTATTTAGCCAGAGTCCTGGGTGTGTTCATGGGTTTATACTAAAAGCCTGCAGGTCCAGGGAGAAGTGTTGAGGAGCAGGTCCATAGCTGTCCCCCAGAGCAGCCAGAGCTGGGGCTAAGGCAGGAGCCAACAAGGGCTAAAGGCAAAGGACAAAAGGGACCAAGGAGATGGCTCAGTCAGTGACAGGCTTAGCAGTGTCCTGGATCCATCACTGCCACCAAGCCTTTTGAGGGATGTTTATCTGTGCCAGGAGCAAAAAAAGTCTATGTATTAGCCCAGGACTATTTTGAGGACTGAAATGTGATTTCCTAGGTACACAGGCTCATTTTGGCCTTCTGCAGAGAAACATTTTCTCCCATATTAGAATATTTAAAATAGACTTTGTTCAATTATGGTGACTACATCAGCTATTTTTCCCCTGAAACAGTGCCCTGAAATTCATCAGGAGATACACATTGAAATGCATGCAAATTGTGTACACACATTTGCTCTCTCCCAGCTATGGCAGAAGCCTCCATTAAAAAAGCATTCCCTTCCTTACTGCAGCATTTGTCTGCAGCTTCTAAATGTCAATATTATCCCCAGTGAGAGGAGGTGGGAAGTGGGAAGGTTGGGAGCATTAGGGAGCTAATTGCCACCCAAAACTGGGAGCTGGGAACACTCCATGCCTTGTGCTGCGGGAACCCTGCACTGTCAGGTCTCGCTGCACAACCCTGAATTTACAGAGCCACCCTTTGTGTTGCCATGATCATCACAGGAAATGAATTCATGGCAACGAGAAGGTACAGCAGTAGATTAAAAGAATGTTCTTTACAATTTATTAATAATAGGAGCCTTTGAAATAAAACACAGAAAAATGCCTGTGTCAAACCGACTTCTCCAGATCGTTCCCTGTTTTCATCAAGGACTTGGCCAATAAGATGTGAGAGCTCAGCACTAAAAGACAAGCTTGAAGGGATTTTTTTGTTAAGATGTCACAAATAAGAAATAACACTCTATTTGAAGCAGCCCTGATCACCAATTTGACTCCATATGGCATTTTTGTTGCACATCAAAAATGGATGTTAGTCAGAAACTCCCTCCCCCATCCAATGCCAGGGAAAGCTGAACACTGAATTTCCTTGGGCACCAAGAGCATGCAGTGGATGGAGCAGTTCAAAGCTTAGGAGTTAGGCTCTCACTCAGTAACAGCTGTGCCTCTGTGGACAAAACAAAACCACCAAAGGGCACTGCTTTTTATCCAAAAATTACTCTCTGCCACTCCCTTTAAATATAACCATCTATCAAAACATTTCACAAGAATATTTATTGAAATTAATATTGGATTTTTAATATTTTCTAATATGCCATTCTTGCTTTTTAAGCTTGGCTTTTGGAGTAGACTGCCAATAAATAAGTGATTTTTTCCCCACCAGCAGGCTACCTCTTGAAGACAGTTTTCTATGGATGAAGGGAGAAGGGATGTGTTGACAGTCACAGATACCAGGACCATATGCTGCCTAATCTCATCTCAAGCTCATACTCTGAACCTCATGAAATCTGTGTGATATTTAAATGCATCTACACTACACAACTCCACATCCATCAGATCCCTTGTCCCATGATCTCTCTGCACACAAACACCCACTTCCCTAGGTGTTCTCCAATATTAGAACCTGTGGGGTTGGGAGTTTTGACAGTTTGCTCTCTGGTTTCAGTGGATTTGCTGATGTTTTCCTGACTTTGATTGACATCAGAGGTTTGATTCACCTTCTACAATTCTAGCAAGTTTTACCTTGTTTCACCAAAGACCCTGGGCATTCAGACAAGAATCTGAGCTGAAAAGATACTGGATTGAAGGCACTACTAATGTGAGACATAAAATTAAAAAGATCAAGAAAGTAAAAAGTAAAGAAAAAAAATCTGGTGTAAAAGATCTCTCTTGTTTCCGTCTTTAAATAAGATTTATATTGTCTCTCTGTATGTCTGTTTCTGCCTGACTGTCTCACTAGGAACTTGTTTTAACCCATCAACAGCCTTTGACAGACTGGTAGAATATCCAAAAATACTGCAGTTCTCTGGCTGCAGTTAGACAATGAGACAGAAAAGGATGATTTTATTGCTGCCCTGGGGAAAAGAACCCTTTTTTTTAAGCATCAAAGGATGCATATGGGACTAATCAGTTGGAGGCGAAGGCTTTTAAATTTTGTCTCCTGACAATGCCTATCACACCAAAGTGCTACTCCTGGCTGGGGCTTCAAAACACCTCTGTAAATATTAATCCCAAAAGGTCCCTCCCTGTTCCAGCCTAGGGATAGCAGAGGTGTGGTATTTAATAAAACAGCCTTTTTGTAATTACAGAGGGATCACTGCTACAAGTGCAGCCCAGACACCAAATCTGTCTTTTGCCTCTACTGAGATTACAAGTGTGACAAGTGTGATTTGGAGAAACACACCATGATGGTACAATTTCATGCTCAGTTTGCCATGCTTACAATAAGGCAACAGGAAAAAAAGCCTTCAAATGGTAAATGGAGTAAATTTGCTATGGAAATCACTGAGAGAAGATAAATATAGAGCCCTACAATGTCATTTTTACAGTCAATTTTCTCTCTGTATCTGAAGTTTATCTCAAAAGAAGGGAAATTACATAAACATTTCATCTGAACTGTAATAGTACTAAATTAGGTGCTCTAGAGATTATTTATATGATGTAGATAGGCTGTCAGTGGCAAATATGAGAAGTACAGTAACATTGAAACAGAATCCTCTCTAATTCATGTACAGGAGTAAGTGGGAGCTTATGCAACTTCTAAATAAATGTTTTTTACAGATATTTAAACCAGTTTCAGCAGAGCCATGTGTTGGAGAGATACAGTAGTTCTTTCCCCTCATACATAGACTTCCTTTTGGGAAAACCTGTGATGCTTTAGGGTTAAATCTTATATGGACCTTTTTTGTCTCCATCATTTGAGTGAGGAGACTGAGTGTATTAATAGTCACTGGTCCCACACCAGGTCCATGGTCAGCAGGAGCTGCTGGGGTGGAGGAAGGTTTGTCCCAATCATGGCAGTCAATCATTTGCTCCAACTACCAGAGAATTCCCTCCCAAACCAAGGCACTGTGTGGAAGTTCCTCAGGACTCACTCACATCTTCTCCACCAACCACGGAGGAGAGCAGCCATGGATCATTACAGGAGCACATGGATCATCATGTCTGCTTCCCTCTTGGGATGCTCAATTAGAAGCAGAGCTAAAAGGTGGATTTTTCTCTTTGACCTACTCCTCATTATAGCTCTGTAGGAACAATGGGAATGAAAAACTAATTGAAGATCCCTACCTGATACTTTCTGATGGGTGAAGACACCAGGAGGTGCAAATGTGGCACAGCCAGTGCCCCTTGTCCCTACAAAGGGGCATTTGTGGGGCAGGCTGGGAAGAGGGTTGGGATGGCAGCCGAAGTCCATGTCCCAGGGATCTCAGTGGGATTTACACTCTTGCCTGTGCCCAGTGGATCAGGGCCCCAGGGTTGCCCATCTGCCCAGCCCCTGAGAACAGCCAGCCTTTCCCAGGGATGCCTGGGCTGTTGAGGGAGGTGGGTGTTTCCCTGGATCCTTTTCTTCCAGCTGTTACCTCACCTACAGAAACCCCCTCAGCTGCAGTCCTGCCCTCCCTCATGAACAGGATGCACTCCATCACCACTTGTCAGGATAAGCAGGGAGTTCTGCTACCTGCAGCCACAGAGGGAGCAGCAAACCAGCCCCTCCTGCAGCCCAGGACTCACTAAGTCTGGTGCTTTTACTCTCTAAAGTGACATCTAAAGCATCTTTCCCCCATTAGCTGATATTGCAGCAGTGGCAGATGCACAACAAATAATACATTATAGACCTTGACTTCAAAGGCCTGAGCAGTGCAAGTGCAGTATCTTCCTCACATTCAGTTTATTTAATGTTTTCCATAAAAACGGTGTGTGATATTTATTTATTTGTTTTCCACCTGAGTGCTTAGACTGTTGTTCCTTCCAGTTTTCATTCTCCTGCTTGGTGACCTGGCTGGTCTGGTGAGTGCAAAGGGCATTTCAGAAATAAAATGGAGAGAAACACAGTTATTAATCAGCACAGCTTACTGAAAATGAGCATTCTGCACAGGGCCAAGCCCTAAGGAAAGGAAAAAAGTCATGACATTTCTAGGAATGCCATTGGGAGCAGTGTGGCCAGCCTCTGAATAACGAGATGAGAAGGTAAAATGGATGTAGTTGGGTGGCCTGAGGGGTTATAAACCCCTGGCTGAGAGCAGAAACAGGACTTCACTGTGGGTTCATGTTTTAAAGGTATTCTCTCAAAACTCCTGTTTTCATTTAATTCTGTTTTTTTCTTCTACTTAGATCTTTTCTAGAGCAACATCCCAGGACATGCCATACGCCAGAGAGAAGGGTGGAAGCAAAACCCCAGGGCTTCCCAAATGAGCTGCAGGGAGGAGGCACAGCCAAAAAGCGAATTCCAGGGTCATCAAAGCACTGTCCACGTCTGTCTCTGAGAGGGCTGGCAAGGAATTCCAATTCCCAGAGCAGCAAACTGGATGAGATGGGACGAATCCCTCACATGGGGCTGCACTTGACCGGCCCATGTGGTGAAATGACCCCATGACAGGACATTTAACTCACAAACAAACAACCTGGGCTGTGCCTGCCCATGCATGACTGATTTTAGGACCACACCGTGCCTTGAGCAGTACAAGTGACTGTTCCTGCCATGAGGTGCCCACCAGAGCAGGGATTGTGTCTCCAACATCAGCCCCAAGGTGTGACACGTAAGCAGTGCAGGAACATGGCCCTGCCTCAGCTGCTGGGGAAGAACATTTTAAAACACCAGCTGCAATTAGAGATGAACAGCCCTTTCAAACTAGCAGCCAACTGATTTCATCCCTACAAGACCATCACACATCCCAAAGCTGCTGGAGATTTGTATACACACACACACATACAAGAATTGACTCCGATATTTAGATGAGTTAATCAGGTCTCAAGTTCCATGCACAATAAATTTTCTTTACTGTACCAACTGTACACTGCAATGGAGATTGAATTAACAATGTTGTAGCAAAGCACAGACCACAGTTTATAATAGATTTATAAGTACTGTATGGACATGTTTGTCTTTTCCTTTATTTCCTCATAAGCGATGCTGTTATGACAGCCATAATTCTTACTTACTCAGCTTGTAGGCTGCTGGCAATAGCATAAAAATAGATTTTGAGAATTTATATCATACATGCATCATAAGAAGGCAACAAAAGAGCACAGGTAAAATTTATTTAAGTTTAGAGCCAGTGTTCTTCATATTCATTTTCCCACTAACCCTGTTCCCCTAATCATCTCTGCTTCCCAACAGCCCAAGGACCTGACATTCCCAGCAAGACAAGCAAGAATCGGAATTGCACTGGAATTGTCGGACCAACTTTGGGCTTAGAGCTGATACAGAAGTTGGAAAGAGCACAAACAAATTCCCCAAGGAACGCTGCTACAGTCCCAGAATATTCACTCCCCAAACTGAGGAGCTCATTTCAATGCAAAATGCACCACATGGGACAACTCCTTTCACTTCCTACAGTGGAGTTCATCCAGCAGCACCGAGAGAAACCAGCACTGACTCTGGGAGGGGATCAGCAATACACTGCTGAACTCCTTGGAACAGCACCAGGGTGGGATCTGGACACCAGGGCTGGAATAACAACATTCCAAATGGCATTTTGCAAGAGTAACTCCAAGGACATTGTTCTGCTTGGGAAGAATCTTGCTAGCAGAGAATTTTATCGTCCCCTCTTTTCAAGGGTGCTGTTCTCAAAGGCAATGTCTGTTTTCATACTGGGCAGGTGCCAAAATGTGCACGCCCAGCACTATGGTGGGAGCTGCTGGGAACTTCTCTCAGTGGGGCCAGGGAGGTCTCAGAGACAGCCAAGGGAGCTTGTGGAAGGCACCAGTGGTACAAAAGCTGAGCCCTTCTTGTACCCAAGTCTCCTTTCATGTGCACCTTTGTTTGTTCAGTGACAAAGCAGGAACTGTTCATTACCTTCATGTTCTGGGATATTTGCTTTAACGGGACTTTCCTTCCACCTATTATAAATGTTCAGTGAAATATTCAATAAAAAAGGGAAGATTTGCAGTTATAGAGAAGAGCTCAAATAAAGTTCATGGTTTCTAAGTAATGCAGCTTTCAATTACCATACCCTTTTTAAACTGGGAAAGATGTAATGTTAATCAAACATGTAATTTGCAAGTGTTTTTCTTTAGTAAATGTCATGTACAAGTAGATATTTAGGATGTAATGCAAAAAGTAATTGCAGTTGGATAACTTTCCATGGTAATATTTATTTACATTAGAGCAGACGTGAGTATTCCTGAAAAATGAAATGAATATTGTGCATAAAATCCAAACCCCACTGAAGTCAATTCCAAAACTCCCTTTGCCTGCCAGGACTAGAATGTCACCCTTTCTTTCATGCAGCATGTTAAGTAATCCCTTTCCTGCTGCTTATTAAATAAGAGTGAAAAACGGAGTCAGCAAAGGGAGTTCAATGGAGGGAATGCTCAGACTCTTTCCAAGGTAAAAAATACCAAAGGAGAATAATGGAAAGTGCCTGGAAATCAAAGGAGTGTTGAATTCAGACAGGAACTCTGATGGCAGAGGTTCCACTGGTTCCATTCCATGCTCCCATTTGGTGTCTACAGGTGTATCATGTAACACTTCAGGATCCCAGGATCCTTACAAATTTATGGGGATTTATTCTTCTGGCCAACTATTTACCTCAGGATTAGAGCAGTCAGACACTTCTGTGGGGTCCCTCCAAATATCTAAATGGTTGTCACAAGTCAGTTTTTATCTTGATAGGGCATCCCTCCCACTGCCACCGGCTATCAATAAAAATGTTTTATAAGGCTAATAGCCAAATTCAGTTTTATAAAAAAGATAAATTTCTGCTTTAATTAAAGGGTTCTCTACCTGCACCAGCTGGAAACTTCTTTGTCCAACATGCAGGGGCCAATGGGGGAGGATTTTAGGATGAAATGTTGTCTGACAGAGAGGCTTATCAGGGCAACTGGGGAACTGTCAACAAGATGAGGAATTGGATGCACCCAGTAGAAGAACAATCTTTACATTCATGGGAAGAGGTTTCACAATGGGCCCTCCTGGCTGTGAGCTGCAGGCTCTCAAACTGCTCAGAGAGGTCAACTCTGTGCCTGAGTTAATAGTTAAAAATTAACTGTGAACTCCTAAATAGGGGCTCTCATCCAGAAACAAATGTTCTTTCACAAACTCTGTGCCAATGGCACATTTCAAACTTCTGCAGCATCCTCTTAGGAAGACTAAAGGTCGTGTCCCGCCCTCCACAGTTAAATACACACATCCCCCCAGCAGCACCTCTGCCCTGCCCCTGCTCCCACCCAGGCACGTGCAGCTCAGAGCAGCCAGGCTGGACAATGGAGAGGCTGAGGCTCGCCCCAGCGCCAGTCCCCCCGCCCAGGAGCGGCGGCTCCTCCCTGGCACTCGGTGCCTGGGGTGATGTAAACACACCCTGGCCGTGGAGCCCCAACTTGGCAAGGATGCGGCTCTGATGCAGCACACACGCTGTGTGGATTCCCAGTGAGTGTTACCTGCTTCATGCTGGTATTTTCATACATCATTTTTTTCCTGACTTCCCACAAGCTGCAGAATTCCTGGCAAGGCAACGTTTACAGGGAACCCAACAGCCAGCAATTTGCCTTCACTTGTTTATGTTTACAAAGAATTTTGCACTGTTTCCTTTGCCTGGAAAATTGGTTATGTCATCAAAGAAAGCTATTAGCTGCCTTTTGTACTATCTACCTTAGATAAATATATGTTCTTTTAAAATCCATTTTTCATTTACTTCTAAGCAATTGATTCTCTTATTTTCTTCAAAATGTATTCCATGATGTTTATATTATTGAGACTGGAAAAACAGGCCTCTAGCTACGCACATTATTTTCCCACTCCCTTAAATGTAGCAACTATGCTTTATTTTCTTCAGCTATACAATGAATATGTGTCTTTCTGAGTTCTCTAGACCAGCATGGGGAGTGTAAACCTGGCTCAGCCCAACATGGAACATAAAACATGGATAAAGAAGATAATTTGAAGGGAGCAGTGGGGTTGAGTGGGTTTCAACCTTCCCAGCATCTGGGACAGAGAGTGTCAGGATGGTGAAGACATTTATGGAGAGCAGGGGTGAAATGTGTGTTTGGATTGTGATTCAGCTGTGCAACTGTGATTGAACTCTGCTGAGCGTGATTTGTGTGTAGCTTATGTGCATTGTGATTCAGCTGTGTAACTGTGATTACACTCTGTTGAGTGTGATTTGTGTGTAGTTTATGTGCACTGCTGCCTCACTCTGCTAAATCCCAACCCTGAGTAACTTCAAATAAGTAAACTTGTATGAAGTATTAACCTCCTTCACATGCAACACCTGCAAGAAGCTGGTCAGCACATTCTGGGCTCTGACAAATCCCCCTTTCACATTGGCAGGATTCATGAACCACTCCCTGCTGTCAGGTCATGTTTCCTGTGCCCTGTTCTGGAGCATGGCTGGCAGCTCACCTGCCTTGTCTTCCAGGAGCACATTAATGCCTCCAGCCTGGGCTCCTGCCTCAGTTGTAGCTGGATCTTTCCTCTTCACTCATTGTCTTCCTGACCCCACATTCATCATCCCCGCAGAAATCTGCAGAAACATCTGTCTGGTTTTGGTGACACCATTGTCCTACTCCATTTCCCCTAAAGTAGGACTCCCCATCCTTTTCTTGTCTCTTTACTCACACAGCTGCTCTTTTTGTTAATAGGCATAGCTTGACTTTTGGCAAATCTCACTTTATCCCTAACGTATTTTGACTTCTAAGTCAAAATAGTTTTGTCTGCTGTTCAGCTCTGCTTTTACTACTTATCTGTACTCTCTCTACTTATTTCAACTATCTTCCCTTTTGATAACATATAAAATTGGCTCTAATGTCTCCAGCTACAAGTTTATGCCTCTTAAGTTTCTGATTCCTGACAGTTTCCTTAGGATCTGGACTTTGGGGTATTTATCACACAAAATTTTCTGGGTGTTCTAAGCCAAAACACATTCCAAATGGATTTCCTTAGTTTTGAATGTTTGTTTTATAGCTGTACAATTCATAAATGACTGATGTGATTTTCTACGGCCAGGTCATTTATTCTATCTTCATTACCTACAATACTACATCTGAAATAGTATTTTCCTGCTTCAGTAATCTGTTGGCAGGAATATCTACTATTTCAGTAACACTTGTTCTCTGAAATATATCAGAGGAATTAAAGCTTGGAAGCGATACAAGCCCTCGACGTATTTCTCTCTGTAGTAACATTTGACAGGCCTCTACACGGAGCCAGCTCAAGTGCTAAACCTGCAAAACAGATTTCCAGCACTACACCACTCCAAACTTTTAGCAGCCTCTCCCGCAGTGATTCTGACCTAAACAGATGTTGATGGATCTTTACTATCTTTTATTTCTCTTAAGCTGATCACAGCCCTACAGAATAATGCTACTCTGTCAGCTTAAGTGTCTTTTGTACATAAACCATGATAAAGTGGCTCTGTGCATTTTTATAATCATATCATTACAGGATTTTGTACAGGAGTTTATGCTTTCACAGATAACATCTCTTTGCACACAGCACGTGATGAAACCTTTACAGCTACAAACTGAGAAGTTTTGCCTTCCTAAATGTTTAGGACTTGAAACACCAGCTCTGTGCAGAGTGAGTGTCTCAGAAACAGAAGGGACTGATCAGATCTGTGGGTGCAGCTGAATTACACCAGGTTCTCCAGGATGGAAAATTTAACTCTCAATTCCTCATACAGAAAAAATGTTTTGACTCTCTGATTCTTGCAGCTCCTGTTTCCTCTCCAAACTCCACCAGGTGTGCTGAGGGTGCTTGCTGGATCTGACTGGTTGTTGACATTTTTCCTAAAGATCTGGGGCTCATTTCCCCAATTGCCTGCCCTGCCTGGGGTTAATCCCATCACAGTGGGAAGGCAGCCCCACCACAGCAGGGCATCCCCTCACCCACCTGAGGGGTGCACAGCAACCCCTTGCAGCAAGAGTTGGGATTTTATGTGGCATTGCCTTGGCAGAACCGATCTGAGAGGAGGTTTGGAACTTTGATCAACCCAGGACAACACCTACGAGAATATTTTGATCAAATTATATCAAATTTATATGATTTCATGGTGCAACAGTTTATAAACATGGCAGGAAAGAATATTCTGATTTTGTGAATGTAAGCAAAACATTTCTACTGAGCCTCTGGGAGATTTGCATGCCCATGAAATACAGGATCAATCTGCTCCAGAGTCTGACATACAAGGACTTTATGTTTATGCTTATGCTGATGTTTAGCATGCTGCAGTGCAGCAAACAGAAAAGTGTAGTTGAGCTGTCATGTAGGATAATTGATTTTGACACAACTACAAGTTAATTCGTCACTATTTTGCAACTTATTTGAAAATTCTTTGCAGCAATGTCCCAGAGGACAGCGTGTAATCGCTTGTAAACTGAAATTAGGTCCAGAGTTAAATATCATTAAATCTCAGGTACAGCCCGAGCTCAGCATGTGACTACTAATGCGTTACCTTCCCTATTACATCAAGGACACAACTATAGCAAAGGTTATGAGGATTATTGCTCAAGTTGCAAATTGCTTATAACCAGAGAATTAAGCTGAGATAAATCTCCAGGCAGGCTAGAAATGGGTGGAAGAGAAAAGTCACCAAATGGACACCTGACAATCCTCAATGTCCTGTGCACTCACATTTTCCTGCTTTTCTTTTGCACCCACAAACACAAACTGCTGTGGGGACTAAGGAACCCAGAGGAGCTGTGGCTGCCCCATCCCTGGAAGTGTTCAAGGCCAGGTTGGACAGAGCTTAGAGCACCCTGGGATAGAGAATGTCATCCTGACCCATGGTTGGAACTGGATGGTCTTTAAGGCCCTTTCCAACCCAAATCATTCTATGATTTTATGTTTCTGAATAAAATAAAGGGGAATATTAAAGTTCATCTTTGTACTAACCATAACCAAATTAAATCACCACTCACATTAGCCATCCAGTCTTTTATTATAATAGCAGATGAAGGATTGGTAGATATTTTAAAACTGTATTGTGAAAACCATATTGTTTGACAGTTTTATTTGAGACCATTAAATATTAATTGCTGAACAAAAGGGTGCATTAAAAAGTTATGTGGAATACAAATAATTCAACTCCCTACAACTAGAAAGAATATTTGCATATTTGCCCTGTCTCAAGCCACAGGTAAAGATCTCACTCTGGATAGGCTGGGAGGGGTTTGATGGTCATTTCTACCTGAGTGGATGCACAACTGCATTAGCATTTGACTCACAGATTAAAGTGAAAATGGTGAGTACAGCCAAAACATCACACATGACCTTGTAACAGCAATGTAAGCAGTGGCCCTCAACAATTCCTGAGGTTTCAGCCTGAGACCAGTGTCTGGTTGGATCTTTTGGGCTGGTAGGGAAGGAATTCTATCAAGAGATGCTGCTGCTGCCATCCAGGCTCCCTGGGACTCCTCACCTACACAAAGAATGTCCTGGTGCTCTTGGGCTGCTGCAGCCTCTCCCTCAGCTGCACCACAGTCAGAGCTGCCTGGCCGTGGCTGTGATTTATGAAATGTTTGTGTCCTGAAAGGGCAGAGGGAGCAGCCCCCCCACCTTGCAGCACTACACAAAGTAGGTTGAGAAGCCACAGGCTCTTCCTTCCCCAAGGCACAAACCTAGAGACAAACACAGGGACCTGGCCGTGCATGTTTTGATCCCTGGCGTGGAACACAAACTGTTGTGCCAGGAATTAAATTGAGATCCTTCACCAAAATCCATCTTGTTCCCAAACAGACAGTGTATTACAGTCAGAACTCCTTAATTTCACTAATTACTTTTTAATGATCATAAGTAAACAAAAGACATGAGGTAGGTGCCATGTGCCAGGAGACTCAGTGCAGGGTCTGGTCAGAGTCAGAAATCTAATCATGCCCACCTGCTCTCCAAACCTGCCAGCATCAAAGATTGGTTTGGGTTCAATTTCTGAAGAAATGGAGACTCTGTTCATTCTAATTAGACTTTTGGAGCAGGGACACCTGAACTGAAAAGCCATCTGAGAGCAAGCTCAGATGGTGACTGTTGTTTTTCAGTAGCAATCACTGATTTTGCAGGAACAATTCTATCCCCATTATTAGAACTAAAGTGTGTTTTACAGACTCTTATTTCCTAAATTTTAGAAAATGTCTTATAAGCCTTTATGTATGTCTCTTTTCTTTCCTCTCTTCTCCTCCCCCCCACTTAAAGTTCAAATATAGAACCACATTGCTGAAGTCCCCTGGGGTGGCAGCCTAGCAGCTTCTGCAAACGTTGAATTCACAGAAACACAAATTACATTGAATAAGTTTCTGATTGCCTTTCTCTGTTTGTGAGAGGGAGACCCCAATGTGATACCAGTGGCACACTTGGCAGTTTCCACTTAAATGAGTGACTGGCTAAGACAGTAACCCCACAGAATAGCTGGTATTTGGCTGAAAGGCAGGCTGGCATTTTGAAACACATTAAAGCAATCGTTCTGTGATACAAAATGGTGTTGTAGACTCTTAGCCAGGCTACCCAAGCAGCATCAGGACAATCTAGGGAAGCCAAGGAATAACAGAGAACTGAAGGCACTAAAATCCTGCCACTGCTCTGCTTGAGAGCCATTTCCTTGCTCTATTCCAACATCTCACTGTGGGTGAAGCCATAGGCAGCTCCTTGAGTCCCACTTGACTCCCTGCCTGCTGGAGAAGGCAATCAGGAGGCCCTGGCACAGCCCAGCCTGTGGGCTCTGAGTGCTGGGGGGAGCAGGGGGATCTGAGCCCTTCCCACGCAGGAATGAGGAGGAATTAAGGGCAACAAGGGAGGGAAGCACAGGAAAAGAATGGATAAAAGCAGAGAGCAAGAGCAAAATGACACAGGAGGGAGATGGTTAGAGACAGAAGGGGAGACATGGGGACAAACAGCCTCAGGTCTGGGTCCAGCACAAAGGATCATCTCTTCACTTCAGGCTGCTGTGGCAGTAGCATCTCAAGACCAAGGTGTTCTAGGCTGGTGATGCCAGCCATGCCTCAATATGAATCCCAGCTCCCTTTCCAACAAGGAAAAACCTGTACCTGCTTTCTGGCCTGTATTTGTTTGAGAGAGAAACATGTTTTAGTAATGTGACATTGTTCACTGTGAGTGAACTTTTTAATAAGATACCGGACTGCACTCAACTACTAAACCAAAATTAATGTTTAATGTGTCCAGAGAATCCCTGTGTTGAAAGCCTGACATGCTTGGTTGGATGAGTGAGGAGACAGCAGAAAGCCTCATTTAATGTGTGGTTTATATTTACCATAACCTGTCAGATGTCCCTTTGTTGGGGGGAGCTGTGTATAAAGTGCTCTTGTCAGGGAGATTTTGAACCTTGAAAAGTCTGGCAGCACCATCATCCAGGTGTTTCACAAGTTGTATCTTATACAGAACATGTAACCACCCCAACTACATGGAAAAACAATTTCAGGGATCATACAGGTGATGTCAGTGGGAGCACTACAAGCAAAGGACAGGGAGGAAGAAGCCCTTTGCTCCTGCCTTTGAAATACTGTTTCACTATCTGTAGGTTAGGCCAAGCCAGTCATGCATTGATGCTTACCAACTTAGATGGAAGTGCAATAACTAACTCACACAAACCTCTTTCTATCTCTTAAAAGTAACAAGTAACCCAATTGTAACCTTCTCTGTGCTATACTTCATTTTTATGGAGCTTAAAACCTCTTACACGCTCACAGAGCTCTGGTAGCTTTGTATAACGGACCTGTCATGGAAGAGTTTGTTCTTTAAATCCTAACAAAATAACAAATATCTGCAACTCACTTCAGAACTGTGCTCTGCATTAGAAGTTAATGTACTAATTAATTTATCTAATTACAGTAAACCAAACAATCCTGCAACTGAGGCTGCTCTGTTCACTTCCTTAAGATGCAATTACACACAGCCCCTGCTCAGATTGGATCTGCTGCTGGATATCTGAGGACTGGGCCATGATAAAATTTTAAATATTTCTTCTGGTCATGTTTCTGTTTTTCAAGTCTGTCTCTTTTGAAATATCATAGTCTAGTTTGATATTTAATTTCCATTTCTGTATTGAAACCAGGAAAATATGTGGCTCTAGAGGAAGACACTGAGAGAAGCAAACATAAACTATAATCAGTCATGGAGTTGGGGATGGTGATGAACATGTTTGTTATGTGGTGTCCTGGGAAAGAAAAGTTTAGTTTCTGTGCAGAGAGCTCACACCAGATCAATTAACTTCTGAAATCCCCTTTAGGAGGGATAGGAGCTGGATCTGAGATTTTCACTGAAATGTAATTGCAGAGAAACCTCGTCATTCTTCTCCCAGAGAGGTGAGCAGCACTGTAACTGCTCAGTGGACAGACTTCCACTGACAAAGGAATTTTGTCACAAATGTGATTTATCCCAGATAGAAAACTTCAAAACTTGGTTCTCTCCTGAATCCCACTGTAATGGAAGTACAAGAAGAAATGTTCAATTCTGAAGAAAAGAGGATTTTTAACCTAATTTACTAGAATTTTAACTTGCCTTTCTTGGATGTTACGAAAGCTTCAATTTCCTATCCAAACTGCATGACCCATGTACCAATCCTGATCATTGCTTATTTTATTAAAGAAATTATTCAATTTCAGTAAAGAAATGGGGAAAGTCTGCATTGTTCAAGAAGCATAGGAGATGTTATGGAAACTGCTACTGACAGAGTCAGCACTGATAAAGACTGGACCCTGATCCATCATTTCTGTTTTGCTTTAACATGCTCTGCTGTTATTGATGGGTTTTAATGTGTGAAAGACTTACAGAAAAAGGAGAATTTGGATTTTGATCTGCATTAGAAAACAAAGTATTAGAAGAACCATGTAACTTGGAGGGGAAGCAGCCTCCTGGAAGCAGCCTCCTCATTTGGCAGCACACTGGCCACAGTCCCATTACTGGGATTTCCAAAATGCAGATGAAATGGCATTTGCAAAGATCCTGAGAACCAGAATCGAGATGTACATTTTAGTTTAATTAATGGAGTGTAATGTTTCCCTACAGAGAGATCTGGGTTGAATTTCCCTGCTCTCCTGTTATGGCAATACCCAGAGAATTCCCTGCAATTTCATTCCTCAGTATCTGATGTTCCTCCTGTTCATGTTCTCCCTTTCACACCTGGTCAAGATTGCCAGACCCTTCCTGGGACATTCAACCCCCAAAGGTCCCAGGTAGATTTTACCTAAGTCTCCTTCTCTAAGCCTAGAAGGAATTTTAGGTGAGAGAAGCTGTACCTGCCATAAAGCACTCAGAAATGTTCAATATTGAGTTTAAACACCTGACAATGGCTGAGTTTCTGTTATCGTTTCTACAAACCCAGAACAAATCCACTTATGGAGTTCTGTATTAATAAAACTGCACTACAAATGTGATCCCGAGATGCACCATGTCCTTTACAACAACAAAGCAAATGAAGCAAAAGAGAATGAAAAGTGAATTAAAAAAACATTGATCTTGCAGATACAAAACAAAGTTGGGATAAATATTAGCCCTGATGATTTCCTTTCCATTATCCACAATGTGTTTTTTTTTCCCCCCAAANNNTCCCATTATCCAAAATTGGTTTTTTTTCCCCCCCAAAAAAAAAAAAAAAAAAAAGGGAGAGGTTTAATACCATCTATCACTCATGGGATGGATGAAGCGTGAAAGATGCCTGGGAGCAACTTAATGGCTTGGCTGTGCCTCAATTTGTCATAGTCATCTACAGAGCAAAAATGCACCTCCTAATGCATTCCAGCATGTTGCATCCTGGAAGAACAACCCAACATCTGGACATCTTGGGACTGACTGCAACATCATGACTGCACGTCAGAGTAATTAATTAATGTCATTTCTTGCTGTCAGATAGAACACATGCATCAACCATACAATACACAGCAAAGGGTCTCACTCTTCTGAGGAGAAACATCTATTTCTTCTGTAGCAGTTTTCATCTAGGAACTTTAGTACTCCACCCAGATGTGGTCAGGCTCACCATCCCATAAAGCAGAAAATTAAATGCAAAGGGAAAGGATGTCCAGAATGATGCAGCAGTCCAGAAACAGTTGGGAACAAAGCCTGAATTCCTGAATATGAGCAAGGAATTCTAGTACTGTTGAAATTACTGATGAAAATACATCCTGTCATAAGAATTTCCATGGCATTTCAGGATTCTGGAGTGGAATAACCACATAATTCTTTGGACAGGCTCACTGTAATAGAGTTTTGCTCTCAGACACAGGAGAGTCCCAGGGGTTTTCACAATGCTCTGACCTGCTGCTTAGATATTCTATGTTTTCCACCTTATCCAGCAATTCACTAAGCCTCCTGCTCTGATTCAGAGATCACTAAAGTTACAGGAATAAAATAATTCATAGAATCATAGAATTGTAGAACAGCTGAGATAGAAAGGACCCCTGGAGATCCTCTAGCCCAAGTTGTCAAGGACTGTATCAAGCTGGGTTTTGAATATCTCCAAGGACAGGCTCCATAATCTCTTTGAGCAGCCTATTCCAGTCTTTAATCACCCTTACAGGAGAGGAGGTTTTTAATGGCTGAATGGCACTTCTTGTATTTGATTGAGCTCTAAGCTGTGAACCTGAGCACTCTGAAGAGCCCTGGAGCCAGAAGCTGGGGATGAAGGGTGATGAGACTCTTACCAATGTCATGAAGGGGTGGATCCCAAGAAACCCAGTCCTGGGCTGCCACCATCAGATTTCATGAATGGGAACACACAAATAACAACACCCTCTTCCCAAAGGATTTCTGAATAAGCTCTGACAAAAAGAATCCTTCACCCAATGTTGAAAATAAATTCACTGGGCGTTGTCCTGCAGCTCCTATGGCCCACAGTCCCACCAAATTTACAAGGGAGAGGTACCACGCTCTACCAGTATTCCCAGACTGGAATCTGGGGAATTCCAGTGGCTGGAATTTATCTTAGAAGATAGAGATAATATTTTTATTTGCAGAAATGCATGTATTTTCTTATTGCTGAATACATGTATGCTGAATGCATGTATTTCTTGTTATTCCAGCTGAGGTGGGTGCCATGTAATTGGGAAGCACTAACAGACAGGCTAAAGTAGATGATGAAGCAAAGGTTATTCTGGATTCCCAAGAATTCCCCAAACTTCCAGCTGTGTCTCCCTATCTCCCACCCTAGCAGCAAAGTGTGCAATCTCTATGGAACAATTGATCTTCCATATGAATCCTCATATCTTTCTGCAAACCTGCCTCCTTCTGCAGTTTGTTTCCAGGATTTGATCTTTATTTAGGAAATTATCACTGCAATGTAGATAAGTCAGAGAGGGCATCAGATTTTGAGCCTTGGCTAAAAACTCTCCTATAATCAATTTTTATGATTTACTCACAAAGCTGCATAATTAGAACACTGCAGCTCTGTACATGAGGTTCAGAAAGGTGAGGTTTAAGCAGGCAGTAGGAAGGTTGAGACACCCTTACCTCTAAACCACCCCAAGTGTCTGCTGTTTCATTTTTTAGCTGCTTCTGTTAAAATTTGAATTTTGTTGGCTAATTTCACCCTCTACACTGAATTTGATGCACATATTTTTAAGCATCCTGGTCAGGATTATAAAACCTGGCAACCTCTGGCCTTCACATGGGCAGGCACAGTGTGATAGGCAGAGAAGCTACTGAAAATGAAAATTATGAACAGCAGAGACTTTTCATGTTGAATGACCACCCTCCAAGATCAAAGAATGAGTGTTTTATCTGTCTTTTTTCTGGTTGAGGCCCATAAAGCTCTTCCTGATATTAAATAATCTCAGTAACAATACACACATCATTTCCATCTGACATTTACTGTTATTCCTAATGGGGCCTAAATCCTTCTTGCACAGCACACCCCAAAGCCATGAAAGTGGATAAAATCTACTGCTACAAAGTAGTTGTGGATGGGAACTTTTCTCACATGCTTTCTTTCCCTTTTCCACCTTTCTCTGCAGTAGTTCTTTAAGCAGAAGTCTCTGTGTAGCAGTAGGTCCCTTTTGATTTTCCTGCACAACCCAGAAACTCATCATGCATTGTTATTCTCTGACTTTACTCATCTTTTAGGTCACTGATCATATTTCATGAGTTCTTGCCATTACAAAGACAGTGACACCCATATCTGTGACACTTGGGTCCCTTCCCAGCTTTTCTGACAAATGGCTTTCACTGGGCTTTCTTGGACAAGATTGAGGTCTCCAGAACTCTCATTTTCACTCCCAAACATCCAGATAATCTGCTGGGCTAACACAGGCATGTTTAATAAATAAAATCCTGCAGTTTCTCTGCACCAAATCAGGTCTTTTGGAGCTGTAAGGGAATGACTGGAAGATGTGCTTGTTATATAGCACACATTTAAGGCAATCAAACAGTGTAAGGAAGGGTCAAGTCTAAAGGTGTAAAGTATTTTCATGAGTACAGAAATACAGATGAACTTTTGACTGTATAAATTTTCCCTAATGTGCAAAATTCCTGGTATTTCACCTCTGCTTTTGTCAGTAACAAAATAAACCCTGTCTATTGAAAACTGCACTTTCTTTGCTTACGTGATCCTTGCAGGCCAAGAAAAGGCATTTTTGGCAGTTGAATGTGCTATAACTTCCAGCATCCCACTTCAATACATTGTGTTTAAACATTACATAGTGTTTATTGAAGCCATAGTGCTGTAAAAGACATTTACATCCCTTCATAAACACTTCAACAGGTTTCTTTGCCAACACCATGAAAAGACAAATGCCACTTAAACCTGAGCACTTCATCTCGAAATCCTTCTTCTGTCTGGGTATCACCTGGTTCGGATTCTTGTCCTGGTTTAAGCTCAGATGGCAACAAAGTCCCACAGAGCCTTTTGCTCACTCTGCTTGGCAGTGGGATGGGGAGGAGAATTG
>VXBI01014058.1:0-12612 GCA_013397375.1 Toxostoma redivivum | reverse complement strand
GGGGTGTCCTGAGATCCCACAATGTCCCAAATCTGGGTATAATTTCTTTTAACAAACATTTGGTTACTTCTCTTGCCTTGTGAGTGCAACAGGGAAAAGCTTTGGGCCGCCAGAAAAGGTATCTATTAGGACCAAGAGGTACCTATATCCATCCTGCCTGAGGTGACTTGGAGAAATCATTTTGCCAGTAATCTCCCACAATTTCCTTTCTTAATAGTTCCTAGTGGTGGCCTTTTAAGCATTTGTGGGTGGTTTTGTAGACAAATCCAGCATTTCCCTTCTATACTCTTAATAATTCCTACCATCGTGATGCTAAGCACATGTGTTTTTAAGTTCTCCATCACTGCTTCTCCTCCCCAATGAGTTTCATTATGTTCTTTCACTGTTATCTGTTTCATTATTACTTGTGGCACTATTACTTGTTGGGTTGGGGTTACCCACCAACTCTCAGCATTTAACTGAGCCTTTAAGGCTTCTGCAAGCTGTTGATCTTGATCATCATACCTTGGAGTAATTTGGGGAAGCATCCCTTCCTTTGATGAAATTACAAGTAGAATACTTTCTTCTGCAACCTCTTTAGCAGTTTTGTCTGCCAAACTATTTCCGGTATTAACTGGGGATTGTCCAAACTGTTGGGCTTTACAATGCATTACAGCCACCTTCATTGGTAATTGTACACTTCATAAGAGGTAGCATTTTTTTTTCTCCATATTTGACAGGGGACCCTTGAGCAGACAACAAAACTCTTTCTTTCCATATAGCTCCATGTGTATAGATTACTCCAAAGGCATACTTAGAATCAGTCCATATATTAACTTTCTTACCTTCTGATAGTTTTAGGGCTCTGTAAATCTGCCTTCTTTGCAGATGTATTGACAGGTAGTGGATTGGCTTCAATTACTTTACTGTGAGTTACTACAGCATATTCTGCTTTCCACTTGCCTTCTTGGGCAAAACTACTGCCGCCTGTAAACAGTTCCCAGTCTGGGTTTTCAGAGGGAATATCCTTTAAGTCTTCCCTGCTAGAATAAATTTGTTCAATAGTTAATTATCTGATCCAGAATCAAGAAACATAGCAGGATTTAGAGCAGTGATGGTCTTCAATTCCTGCTCCAGCAACACAACCTGATATTTAAGCATCATGCTCGGGGACAACCAGTGGCCCCCCCCCTTTTGTTCTAAAACTGAAATTCCCATATGTGGAGCATAAACAGTCATCTTTTGGCCCAATGTCAAATTCCAGACCTCTTGTATAAGAACTGTGGCTGCTACTGCTCAAAGGCAGGCAGGCTGTCCTTTACTTACATTGTTCAACTGCTTGGAAAAATATCCTACAGCTCTCTTCCAGATTCCCAACTTTTGAGCTAATACCCCTAATGCAAGGTGTAAGTGCTCAAAAGGTTTCGTCAAGTCTAGTAGTCCTAATGCCGGGGCTGACATCAAGGCTCTTTCCAAATCTCTAAGAGCAGTTTGGCACTCAGGAGTCCATTGTAATATTTCCTTAGAATCCTTTAAAGTCTCATACAAAGGCCTCTGTAACAGTCTGTATTAAGAAATCCATAATCAGTACCACCTAGCCATCCCGAGAAATGTCCTCAACTCACCCACTCACCTTGGTTCTGAAGTTTGACAAATTGCCTCTTTTCTTTCAGTTCCAAGGCTTCACTGTCCTCATGTGATGGTGAATCCTAAATAAGTCACATATTTTTGAGCAATTTAAGCCTTCTTGGATACTCTGTAACCAGCCTGTCCCAGAAAGTTAAATAAAGTTATGGTCATTCCAATGCAGGTCAACAGAGTAGCTGAGCCTTATGGCCAGTTGAAGGACATTCCCATTTGAAAGCAAACAAAGGCTGACTTTCAGCTTCTAGAGGTATGTAGAAGAAAGCATCTTTAAGATTTAAAACTGTAAACCATTCATTACCTTCCTTAATAGTTGTGTAAAGTGTGTATGAATTTGCTACTATCAGATGTAGATCTACCACTATTTTATTAATAGCTCTGAGATCTTTTCTAACCTGTATTCATCTGAGTGGGGTTTCTTGACAGGTAAAATAGGTGTGTTATATTCAGATTCACATTCTTTTAATAGTCCATGTAACTTGAAGTTATCAATCAACTTCTGCAACCTTTTTCTAGCTTCTAATTTCAAAGGATATTGTTTCAACCTTACTGGTTTGGCATCAGGTTTCAATTGTATTCTTACTGGTTCAGCTGCTTTTGATTTCCCTGGAACTCCTGTAGCCCATACCAATGGAGTCACAGCATTTTCGACCTCCTCCGGAATTTCCTCTTCTTTCTTTTCAGGTTGTTGTAACATAAAAACTTGGGCTTCCAGATCTTTACTCTTAGGAATCTGCACTTGTATTTACATGTCTTTAAATGTAATCTGAGCATCCAATTTGCTTAAAATATCTCTTTCTAATAGGGGTATAGGACATTCTAGCATATATGAAAACTGATGGGGTTACCCATCTTTTTCCCAATTTAAACCTTAGAGGCTGGAAAAAGAGTCTGCTTTCAGCCTTCCCCATGACACTGATGCCTTTTTCGACCTAGAAATGAAAGAACACGCACTTTGTAGATAATATTAGTATGAGAGGTAATATAAAAGAGGATCTTTATTGGAGCTCCAGGGGCAGTTATGAAAGAATGTCCACAAAAGCCCACCCCCACAGGAGTGAATACAGTTTTATGTTTGGCAAATTAGCATAACTGACAAAAAAGTACCAATTAGGAGGACAAATGGTGATGCAATTCCTCCCAGGTCAAGCCCCTTCTCTGGAGCACCTCCCCCCCCCTTGGTACTAGCTATACTTTGTTTATGAAAATGTGTCTCAAAGAGTTGGTCTNATACTTTGTTTATGAAAATGTGTCTCAAAGAGTTGGTCTCAACCTTGATAGTCAGGGAGAACCAAGATAGGATAGGGGTGCTGGAATTTGTTTTGTCTTTCTGCCTAGAGAAAGGGCATGGAAAAATACTGGGAAACTAGTCACTAATACAATAGGCTACAAATCAGTGTGTAAAGAATACAGAGAATATATAAGGAAAAAAAAGCAAAAACCAAAACGGCATCAATACCAACATCATCTACAATCTCCTGACTAAATTTTCTTTTACACATATTTAAAACCGAATACACCACTCCAGTATCTACTAAGGAATTCATTTTCTCAATCCCCAGTGTTAATGTTGTCCTGGCTTACAATGCAAAAATGTATATTCTATCACCATCTGTTTAAATGGGAGGGGTGGTGATCCTTATCTCTGTGGGAGATATATTCTGTTAATGGGCCATTAATTTCTACTGTATGACTGATAAGATTATATCATCCCATTGGGAGATGCTCCAGCCAGGGTGAGGAGCCAAGCCTTTCCTACCTAGATAAAAACTGAGATTTGGAACACCAAGGCAGCCTCTTTCCACTGGATCCCAGAGGAAAGTTGTACCTTTTCCACATCATCGCTGGACCTTAGGAGGAAAACTGCACCCTTCTACAGGACCACTGCTTCAACTGAACCACATCTGTCATCCAGGAGGACTGCAGCCACCATTTAATCGGACTGCACCAACACCCTGACTGACAGGGTGTCAGGCTGTATTCTGACTCTGTCAGTGGTTTTATTTTGTAATATTGATGTATTTTATTTTTTCTCTTTTTTCTCATAAAATTGTATTACTGACTTGGAGTCTCTCACTGGTTTTGCTTTCAAACCAGTAGAAATGTAACCAGAGGTTCAGTTGGGGATGACACCTTCGGTCCTTGTCACACATCTTACTTCCTGATCAGGAGCCCTGGGTAGAGTCCAGGGTCCAGCAACTCCTACTTGTCCCTTTCCCCACAGACATTCCCGCTTCCAGTGTTCCTTCTTTTTAACTACCAGCACATCATTCCAGTCAGGGTCCTGGGTTTGGACAATCATTTCAAATATCTTCACAACTTTCTCTGGGTCTTCCCTGATAACTCTTTCTAGCACCTGAGGTCCATCACTGATAATGGTATCTTTAACTAGCACTGGCTCCTAAGTTATGACTGCTTGCCTCAGTGGGACTTGCAAAAGAGCTCCATACTTCCAGCCTGTGTAGTACAGCATTACAGAAACAGTAGCACTGCCCTGGTCACCTGCTAGCCCATGGGCATCATTATCAAAACATTCTCAGGCACAATACAGTGAGGTGATCAACAGTACAGCCAGCAACGAAAGCAAAAAGTGGCCACTAACAAGCCCTAGACACTAATATACAGTCAGGGAAGTGAGACCCATGGCAAGTACAGGAGCCTGCTCATTATCAGCTAAACAGCACTAACAGATCCTTATCTTGCCAAAAGGTTTGGTTAAACCCCAGCCAGCAGCAGCAGCTGCTCGTTCATTTTTCCATTAACTGAATCATGGAAAGAATCGGAACAATGCACGAAACTCTCACTGCTTCCCATGGACAGGCAAAGTGTTCAGCCATCTCCAGGCGAGCGGGGCCCCATCATGTGTAAGTTACTTGGCAAGACAAACGCCATCACTTCAAATGCCCCCCACATTCTCCTTCTGCATCCATTTTATCCCCTCTCTCAGGGGCTACCAGTTAATCAACCTCCTCTTCCTCTGCGCAACCATAATTTTTACACTTCCCAATACTACAAGCCGAGCAGCATCGGTTTTGGGGTTTTTTTTCCATTCCAGATGATTATGCAGTGTGAAATACAAATCTACATACGACACCTCATTCCATCATTTATAACATTGTATTGTAACTTAAAGTTCTATTCTTTGGCCGTTTTTCACCATCATTCAAAGAGTACAAAAGCCACCAATTATTACAATATTCAATTAACTGTTTCCTGGAGAGATAGCCTCCCATTGCACCTCCTATCTCTACAGTATTTTGAAATACATCCTAAGGGGGGTAATTCCAAAACCTTCCTTTTGATGATGGACCAGAACTCATCACAGAATATAATAAAAGCCAATTAAATTTCCCTTTGAGAGGGATGTACAACACCCACTCCCACCTTTTTACCTTGAGAGGTATGCAACACTCACATACCAAAGAGCTTGAAACACAGGGCACCTGTGTAAGCTCACCTACAGAATAGCTGGCACAGCTTTCAGTATGTAGGCAGTGGAACGCTAACCCATAAGGTACCTTCCTTTTTACCTTTTTTTCCATTTAATATTTTAACCTTCCATAGGGCTGGCTCTCTGGGCGTCCCCATAGTAATGTGCAAGCAAGCCCAAGACCTGGTTTCCAAATTCGTTTTACCTTAATAATCCAGTAAGACTTTCTAGCTGCCTTGTTATACCCCCTCCAGTAATGCCTTAATAAATCCTAGGGGAACTTGTCTTGAACTCAGCAGATCCAGGGACAGAGAGGATCTCCCCGAATAAAATCTTTGGTGCATGCTGGAGTCCTCAGGATCCTGGAATCCGAGAAGCATCAACAGAGTTGTCCCACCTGAGTCTCCAGAAACTCACTGAAAATCAGGAATAAAACTCTCTAACACTCTAATTTCAGTATAAGAAAGCAGCATTACTTTATTTCAGTGCTGGGCATGCAGGGGATATCTCTTCCTATCACACTTATCACAGCTAGCTAACAGACTAGTTTATATCTATGTAACTAATACATATTCATTACATTTCCTGAAACTCATACATATATGCTAAATGTGGCCACAAATTCTTTTACATATTTAAATAATTTATTGGAACTTATTTACATTAGAGTAAGGGTCTCTTGAAGATTGCTGGTTATCATTTGGAGAACATCCCACTCCTCAAATTATCCTTTTTGGTCACAGGCTTTTAAAAATATTTCTTCTTGAATGCATCCCAGCTATGTGGTCTGGCCAAGATATACCTTCTTATCAGCGTTGTTTAGTCCCACAGACTTTAGTCTCAAGGCTAATATCACCAAAATCATCAGGGAGAAATGTAAAGGCTGTTTTGTTAATTAATATACACACATTCCTTACACAATCTTTGGTCAAATTAAGCAAGGATTAATAAATAGAATAGATTAACAATATACTAGCTGGCATTTGTTGCTTCTGGTTTTGTAGCAATGACATTGAAAAGAGTTCAGTTAATTTTTTTTTTTTTAAATCCTAGTTGGTAAGTATGAAATGTTCTTCTCAGGCCCATGAAAAGCTTTTACTATATAAAGGACAAACTTCTACTTTACAAAATAGTATCCTAAATAAAATGTAAAAATGCACTTTATGTGTATGTGTCAGAATTTTATCACCTTTTATGAACTAAATATGCTACAATCAGCATTGAATTAACTGGAACAAAATTTAACAGTAGAGCTATGGAGATATTACAAATTAATTCTTGCTTTTACTGTTTTATTTTTGGATGGTAACAGCTCAATAGTATTTGTAATAAGAGAGTAGTTATTTAGCACTTTTTACATGTTCAGTGTGTTGTACACCCACTACCTAATCAGTCTGTCACCTTGGTTAGCAGTTAAGTAGGTAATCATTTTCCCAGTGATTGTAGTGGAGGAATGGAGACAAAGGCTGTCTACATTAGCAAGTAATGTGGACAGGAGAGAATAGGTCTGTAGGAAAAAAAATTGCATATTGAGATCCTCATGTCTGTGTTCCTGGGATTTAATCGTGTTTGTTTGTTTTTCTTCAACCATGTCTCGTCTGATCTCAGGGACTAAAGGTCTGTTTGTGGCTGCAATGTATTTAGTGTGGTCTTGGCATATACTTGTCAGGATTTACTTAGCTAGTGAAAAGTAGAAATACTGAAAACATTATAAAACAAAAACCTTAATTAGCCAGTGACTGTAGTGAATGTAGAATTTTTCCTCAGATGCAGAGGTAAAGCAGGATTTATAATGTCAATAACTCTTAAGCCAGTAATCAGCTTGTGGACTTTTATTAAACAAAAAAAAAACACATAACATTTTAAGAGGGCAGAACTATGAAGAAACTTTGGGAGAGCTTGGCTTTTTCTAAGGTACATAAAGCTGTACCTCAGTAGTATAGCTTATTCGCTAGAGGTGATGTTTGATAAAAGCAGTAGTTGTTACTCACCACTTCTAATTCTTGCATTTAGTAAGACTTATACTGAAAAAGTATCAGGAAGTAGATACTGTTTTTGAATGGCAACAAAAAACACCACTTATGTATAATTTTCATTGTCTTCTGATTGATATCTTATGATTTTTAATGCCTTATTAATAGGGAGCAGTTATTAATCTAGCCATTTTTGGTTGATATTTTATGTGTATATGTTTATAAATGCTATAAAAACATTACAAAAGAAATTATAAAAACTTTTTGAGGAGTTGCTGATTTGGTATATACAAGGTTTCATAATCAAATCTAAATAAATATGTACTTTAAGCATATAACAAGCTGCTAGGTAATTATAAAGTAAAGCAGCAGCTTTTCTTGAAGAGAATGTTGGGAGTTGTGGTGGGTTTAATTTTGGTTAAATTGTTAGTGTACTTACTAGAATTATTAATTTATTTTTTGCTGTGAGAGGATTAGGAGAAAGGCAAAATAGGCTTAAACTTTGAAGGGGATAAAGAACTTTATTAACAAAAACTAAAAGAAAAAATAATAAGAATCAAACTTTCAGAACACTTCTCCCCCCTACATTCTTTTTTTTTAATATTGACAACATACAGAAACAAATTAGTAAGATTACTATCTCTAAAATAGTCTTTCTTCAATTTACTTAGGGAGAGGAGTATTTTTATTTAGTTTATGGAGACTTTTTTACAAGAAACAGTTTTCTTGTGGCTTTAATTTTGTACGAAAGGAAGCTGCCTGGGAAATTTGCAATTGTGAAATTCCTCTTATGTTTTTTAGCCTTCTTATAGTTGAATTTATGGGCTATGTCAACTCGTGGGGTACACTTTAAGGATATAGCAGTGCAAGCAAAAGCTCTATCTAACTCTTCTTCTTTTCTGGGAGCAAAGGGTATCACACTTTTTTTTTTCTCTCTCTGTTCAAATTTCTCATGGGATTACAGCTACTTTAACATTTGCTTACTTCAGCACGAATGCCTTTGCTCATGTCTACAATGTGAACGCTCCACCACTCCATAGGCATTTTAAAAGTTATAGGGAAACAAGAGAGTCTGATTTATCAATCATATCTTCTCTATAGTTTACAAGAGAATTTAATTTCAAGGCATCTCTTCGTCCCTGCCTATCAGGGACTTAACTTTTTTTGTTGTCTGACTGATGCCTTTAAGCTGTTTCTGTGCGTGTCTTTATCTCTGTCATTTTCTTTCACTTGAGAGAGAATGGAAGGTCTGTAAGTCTCATTTGTGTAGTGAAAAGTTAAATATTTTGCTTTAGGTTTGCAGAGGGTCGTGACCCCTGCCAGGTCGCGACTGGGAGCTGTTTATGGTTGTTATAAATGANTACACAAAGGCAGGAAGGGCTGTTGTGAAGTCTGATTTTGCAAGCTGGTAGCCGATACAACTTATTAGGAAAAACATACTATAAGATAACAAGGTGATTTTAAACAGAATGATTTTATAATATAATTTCCTTTATCTAGTGTCCATGCTTCACTTCAGAGCTTGGTATTCTGGTTTATACAAACCCTAATGCTTCTGTGATTGACACGAATCTTTTATCAATTATCACATGGTGGAAAGTTCTTTGGCAGCCGTGATGGGAGGGAGGCTAGGATTTTAGTAGCTAGGTTAGAATATAGTGCAGCATTCGTGGATCGATGGCTCTCCCTCCCCCTGCCCAGCGGTTTTGGTGAAACTCAGCAGCAGCAGCATTCTAGCTGAGCCGCGGGCCTGGTCTGGCCACGCTGGGGGGAGGGGTCCGGCTTGGCTGGCGCTACATCAGAGCAGGGCCCAACCCTACCAAGTGGTGACCTGGAGGGCTTCCTGAGAAGGAGCCCGTCCCCGTGGCAGAGCTCGCCTGGCCCTGCCCAGCCCAGTCCAGCCCAGCTCGGCTGCGCGGAGGGGCTGGGCCAGGCTGTTACCTGCCTTCAGACCGGAAGGGAAAGAGAGCTTTTCCGGGCTTTGCTAATTTTTAAAATGCGTGTTCACAGAGGCATGTTCAACTTTCTTAGTGGTTTAACAGGTTATCAATTTTAAAAATTAATCATTGATTGGTTTTTGTCAGACATAGAGGAATCTCTCAACATCTTTTTTTTTTTTTTTTAAATATTTCTTTGGGTGTCTCCTTCCTTTCTCACTAAATGTCATATGTGCAAAACCAGCACAGGAGTATTAAAACCATTAGTTTTGATTTGTCTGAAAAGGCTGGAAACCATTTTTCTTTAAGTTACTGAATTAGCTCAGCTGAGCAGTTGGACAGAATGGAGCTGAATTCAAGCTAGTATGGCTGAATGGGCCCTACAGGTGAATGCTGACCACATAATGTGATGCTCTGTTGTGCTGCCAATAATTTTGCAGAAGAAATGGAATATTATGCTGTTCTTTTCAGTCATAGGAAAGCAGTGCTTTAAATGACATAATATGTTAATACACTGTGCCGTTATGAATGGAAATGCAGAATGAAGTGATCAGATGTTTTGACTCATAATATCTGCCCATTTGTTCCTGGTATCTTCTAATCTCATGTTCTTAGTGACCCAATTAAAGCTTCTGTCCTTCCCTTCCCCCAAGAATAAATTTTATTTTAATTTATTGTCATAAGCAAATACTGCATCTAAAAATTTACATTGCATTTCAGTAGTCATGTAGTTAGTACCAAAATACCTGTATAGTATACTGCAAAAGGCTAGCAAAGATGTCCTCTGAGAACTTAGCTGTTCGATTTGCTTTCTCTCTCTTTTTTTTTAATAAATAGCACAGGCTTCCTTGTGTATGTAGAATCTAATTATTATTTTAGTTATAAACATGTTCTTTGATAATATTGCCCTTACCTGTTTTCTTAAACTTGCAGAGTGCCAGTGGTATATTTGTATCTATAAAGTCTTCATCGCTGTCTATTTACACACATTAAAGTATACACATAGGTATATTGATGTTAAAATATACAAGGAGCATGATTGAAACATTAATTTATTTAATGACTTCTTCTAATGACCTGTCTTCCTAGTTTGAAATGGTTGAAATTAGACTTGAGGTCTCTTCTGAGAGTACAGAAGTTGTATTGTTCCGGTCTAGCTAAAGGGCTGGCTGGCCTTGACTAATCTGTATGGGAACATGGCCCCCTTCCATGGGAAATGCTGATGAAGGGGAGCTGGCTGGGCTTTCTCCTCTCCTTGCTGGTGGACAAAGTCTATAGAGGGGCTAGTTTTCTTTGAGAGGGGCTTCTTGCAATAGCTGTGAAAATGTAAAAGTGCAAGAGGACAGCAAAAAAATTGCTGGTGACTCTCCAAGGAAAATAGACATTGAAAAGCACTCTCAAGGACAACCCACTGTAAGCCACAGGAAATGTGTTACAATATTTGGAACTGTGCTTTCCTCTGGGTAGACTTGTAATGTTGCCCTTGGAACCAGTAGGGATTTCTCTGTATGCATACACATGTGGGTGGGTGTTTTGAGAAACAGATAAAACTGTAAGTGACCCTATAAATTTAGGACCAATGGAGAATACAAATTCAACATTTGAGTCCCTCATATTATGTGAGAGAGAAAAATAAAATGTGAGTAGTGTTTTCATTGTCTTGCGTCATGTCATGTCACGGCTCCTTATTATGAACTTCCTTCCAATTTGGTCTATGCATACTCACTGGGGCAGAAAGGATGAAGGAATACTATTAGTTTTAAGGAACAGATCTTTCGGGGACATAGCTTCTCTTGGCATTAATATCCTGTGAGAAACTTCCACTTTGAACAGTGGCTTTAGTAAGGAAGAACTATGTTTTGTGCATAGCCAAGAAAGCAACACTTGCAGTCTTGGAGCATTAATGAGAAGGGAAAGAGGGAAAGGATTTCATAATGCATTCTCAAGGCTGGTAATTGGAAAGTTTTATACTCTTTAGCCTTGCCCTCCTACCTCCCTCCGATTACCTCCTTTTCTATTCCTCTGTTGGAGGTTGTGACTAAAATTATCCATATGATTCCTAGGTAAAGTTTCCTCTGTTTGTGTGTTTTCTTGGTTTTATTTTATTTTATGGAAGAATAGTTTTGTTTATTCCCTATCAAATGACTAATATACCTCTTCTTTCCCCTCCTCAAAGTTAAATTATGTAATCACATGTAATGACACTGAGGCAAATCTGTGACAACAGAGTAGCCAGGATGAGAGTATATGGGAGTGAGATGAACGCTCTTTTGAGAAAGGTCTATGAATGGCCTCGAAACTAGGTAGATGTAGGTCTAGATAGCTACTGCTTGTTCAGTCTTCTTAATAAGAAAGAGGAGTGTGAAGAAGTTCCATACACTGGTACAAGGAAAAAGGGTTAAATATGAGAAGAAAATATTTATTGTGGGACAATATTTTACTTTCACTGTTAAGATAGTATTATCCTTGTGGTAGTTTTAAGATGTATTCTCTTTGAAAACCAATAAGGATATACAGTGTGTAATAAATACTGTAAGGTATATTATTTTAAAATTCATGTTTATCCATGAGGATTCAAGTTGTTGGAAGGCTTTGCTTGCAAGACCATGGACTTGTATTTTTTTTGTGTTTGTTTAAAGTAAGAATTACTTTATCATTTTAGTAGAAGTGGCATGTTTGAGTCTTGAAAGAATTCTTCTTTCTGGTGTAGTTCTGACTGAGCAAATAGGTGTTATGGATAATCGAAGCTATCAGACAAGCATCTGCATACTAATATTTGATATGTAATAGCTTTATGTTTCTAACATAAGTTGATATATTTTATTGACTATATTATATAGCACAATGAGATCCCAAATAGCTAAATGGGAGAAATGTATTTAATCTATCATGTTAGAATGACCAGCTTGATCTGCATTTATGTTTTGTACCACCTAAACCCATATGATAACATTCTTTCTTTCACATGACTAAACAGGAGGTCAAGGGAGGTGATTCTCCCCTTCTGCTCCACTCTCATGTGACCCCATCTGGAGTACTGCACCAAGTTCTGGGGTCCCCAGCAGAACAAAAACATGGGCTTGCTGGAGTGGGTCCAGAAGAGAGCCACAAAAATGATCAGAGGGCTGGAACATATCTCCTATGAAGACAGGCTGAGAGAGGTTGGGCTGTTCAGCCTGGAGAAGGCTTTGAGGAGACTTTAATGCAGTGTTATAGTTTTGATTTGCCAATTTAAATATACTTATTTTCCTGTTGTGAGACAGAACCAGGAGCAAAAGAGTAAGGCAGGCTTAAAACTTAAAAGGGTATAAAAAGAAATTTATTAACTACACAAAGAAAGAAAGAAACAAATTCAGAATAAGATTTTCAGACTACTTCTTTTTTTCTCTTAACCTTCATAACAACAAAACAAACATACAAAAAACTACTTCAGTTAGTTTTTAACTTAAATAGTTTTTTTAGTTTATTTTAGAGAGAGAAGTTTCTTTTTGTTAGGCTATAGGGACTTTTTCACAAGGAGAAAAAAAACCAGTTCTTTCGTGGCTTCACTTTCATGATTTGCATCCACCTGGGGGAAAAAAAACTGCAAATCATGAAGCTCTTCTCATTCTCACAGCTTTCCTAAGGCTATGCTTATGGGCTATGTTAA
>VXBI01014053.1:0-11805 GCA_013397375.1 Toxostoma redivivum | reverse complement strand
CGCCATCTGAATGCGGTAATACCAGCAGCTGCATAAGCTACTGCTGTTAAGACACACCAAATATGCATTACCGTGATCCGCGTACGCATGTGCACAGGCACAGTCACTTCCTGTGGTCAGTTAAGATTCCCGTTCACTGGCACAGCATCTCCCCCCCATGCAGTCAACCCCCATCCATACGTGGTTGGGTTTTCCGCAATCTGTATCCGGTTATGTTTGGTTTTCTGTGAGCCACACAATTTTTATTTTTTAATTGCCGCGATCCGTAGGCGGTTTTTGAGTCCGTGACCCGTACGTGGTACAGCCACCCGCACACGGTTTCGGATTCCCGCCATCAACACTTGGTAATTTTTTTTTTACTTCTGAGCTCTTCAGCCTTTGCATTTTGAAAGAACTTTATTATTTTGACCATCTGCCATTCTGCCTCACTGCAGGAATGTCAAGCACAACACCTCCCTCCCAGCCTTTCCTTCCCCACACTTTTCTCCCCAGGCAATAGCACCACAGGTTTTGTTTTAATCCAAAATTGACAGCTCTGCATTTTTCACAGAAAATGCCTTTACAGCCTAAGTCACACTTTCCACCTTTTTTAAATGTGCTATTTCCCCTCAGTCAGTTTTCTCAAAGCACCAATCTGGTCAGTCAGGGCTGTCTTTGAGATGCAAACGCAGCGCCCAAGGCAGGCGGAGGGGTTCACACTTGGGGCTGTGCTGCTGCTTTTCCACTCCTGCCTTCAGTCACTCCAACTCCCAGAGCTGCTCAGGCAGATGCACAGCTCACACTTTACCTTGGACGTGCAGCCAGGGTGAGTCTTTGTCCTCAGACAGCAGCAAGGGCTCATCCCGCTGCCACACTGAAGCGTGGCCATGTCCCCACCTGTCCTGCAATGACAGTGCCCTGCTCACCTGTGTCCGAGGGACAGCTTCAGCCCAGGCCCTGGCTGGGCTTTGGGCATTTTGCACATGTCTGAGATTTACCTGGGCTCGGAGAGTGAAGAGCAGATTGAAGAGCTGTGGCCTGACCAGGCACAGCTTGAGAATGGAGTCCACTGTTGCTCTGGGAGTAGGTCTGTGCTGCAAAACACAACCAGCAGGTTCAGAAGGGGTGCCAGCCTTCAGAGAGGGTTCAGAATGCCCCTGTGCTCTCCCTGCCTGGCTGTGGGGCTGTTCTTCCCTCCTACCTGGAATAAAAACCCTGTGTTTACACTTTGGAAGAGAATTGCAACATGGTTTAAAAATACTGTTTCCTGAGGGAGCTGATGAAACACTGTTCCCCCGGGAAATGCCTGGGGACAGATCCAGCTCTCAGGAGCAGGGCAGGTCGTCTCCCTCACAGCAGCTGCACCTGCTTTTGGTCATTAGTGTCTCATTTAATGACCATGTGTGCTCACCTGTTCCCCCTCAGCCAGCCTGTGCAGGCCTCTGGGGAATAACCAACAAATTACTCCACTCAACAACAAAGCATAACTCCCATACCCACAGCCCCCTTAGACCCTGCCCCAGTGGTGACCATAAGCCATCACTAACAAGGGTACCTGTTATGTGTAGTAGAAGAAATCATGATTCTTTAGGATTTTTCCAGAGGTTAAGGCACCTTCCAGGCAGAGTTCTGTGCCAGCCTTCATGCTGGGAATGCTTGTTTCCAGGTCTCTGTAACAGGCCAAATAAGAGCAGTTTAATGACACACATCAAAAACCAGTTTTCTATCACCCACACAGAACTATTTTATGTTGGAGCTTCAAGAGGGCAGGATGGGAGCTTCCTGCCTCCCTCCTTATGGGGCTCTTGGGGCCCTGAGAACCATGGGAGGCTGCAGGGGTTGTGCAGATCAAAAGGGGGTGATGCTGGGGGGTTCAGTGCTCACCTGGACACTGACAGCCCCTCAGAGCCTTGCTGCTCCTCACTTCTGGGAGCTGGCAAAGAGAAATCCCTGCTTTCTCTGGGAAGCACCGTGGCAGTTCTTCAGCTGCCTGGAGCAAATTCCCCCTCGGGTGCTGAAGTTCCCCGGAGTGCTGTGCAGGAGAGGCTGGGGGGAGGCGAGTGGAGGGGCTGAAGGGTTATTCTGAGGTACAGCTGTTCTGTCCTGACCTGGCTTTCCCTGCCCGCTCTCTTTTGCAGGCTGCCTCACCACAAGTGCAAGCGCTGCCCTGACTGCCAGCCCTGGCGTGGGGCTGCTGGAGCCGCCCTGGCCCTGGCTGCCATGTGTCCCCAGGAGCTAGGGCTCGGCAAGGTGCCCACCTGAGACCCTGCAGCACCCATCACAGCAGCACCTCTGGGTGGACATGTCGTGAAGAGGCCGGGCCAGGGGGTTGCTCTCTGAAATGGCCTTTCCCCAGTCTGGACAGAGATGGCTGGGGAGAAGTGTCACCTGTGTCACCATCACCACTGCACTGGCACTGGGTGAGCAAGGCCTCGAGGCCCTGGGTGCCATGAACCAGCACTGAAAGCAGTTATTTCATGTACCCTTGGAGCATCACTTTAGTCATTCCAGGCAGCACTTACCTGTGCATTAGGGAATTCCTTCTAAAGAGGGGTTTCCCATGACTAGCCAGGTAGCAAGTGTTGCCTGCTGGAGCACAGGTGGACGAGGGAGGAGCTCTCCAGTCGGTGCTGTCCCACTGTGGGAGTGCTGTTCCTTTCTGTGGTGTGTTCCATGGCTGTGTACTGGAACTGCCCCTTAGAGAAACAAAAAGAAGCAAATCCTTTTAGAAGAGCAAAAGCCATACTCCTGCCATGACACCTTCCCAGCACAGTGTGAAGAACTGGGTAACCCCCTCACCTCGTCCCAGCAGGCTGTGACCTGTCTCTAGCCAGAGGATAACACAGCTGAAGGCTTCTGAGGACTTAGGCTCCTCCTGGCACCTGCTGTAGTGAGCAGAGCTCGTGTTGGCAGTAGCTGATGTGTTTTGGTACAGATGTCTTAAGCTGATGGGGTGAAAATTTTATAGTTAAATCCCTGGTATTTTAAAGCAACAGAAACCTGAGATCCAGCAGCCACAGAGCCCTGTCCTGCTGCTGCTTGGTTTCTCCTGGGCACACACATGCACACCTCCCAACAGAATGGGAGTTGCTTTAAGCAAAGGGATTGTGTTTTTTGGGAAATGCCCCGTTGGGCCTCCATTTGTTTTTGCACTTACACTTGGTGTTATAGCCATCTGTCTGTCTGACAGCTCCTGGCCATGGGCCACCCTGTGCCTGTGGGGCACACTCCAGCCATGGCCAGTGATCCCGAGGTGGCCTCTGGGCTGTGCTGTGCTCTCTGTGCCCAAGGAGCAGCAGCTCAGCCCCAGTGCCTGACAGGAACTCACCTGGTGGAGCTGGAAGAAGGAGCCTCTGTCACTGAGGGCTTGGACAACTGGTTTGATTTTCTGCCTCACAGTTTGGTTTTGCTTTCTGTTGATCTTCTGTCAGTGAAGGAACCTAGAAAATGAAACATGTGTTTTAATTTATTTTACATTCAGGACTGGACAGGCAAGGCTGTCTGGCACTTAGTTATCCACTAGCTGGTCTGAAACAATTTCAAAGGCATCCTTCTGAGTAAGGAGCACTTTCTCCTTAGAGCAATATGTATGTATGTATGTACCTCTAAATCAGGGAAGAATTAAGACATCAGTGAAAATCATGTTTTCCTGATGTCAAAAAACTGTTAATTTGTATAAACTCTGCTGTGGTTTTGCAGCCCGAACGGGATGACAAAGCCATTCTGTGAATAAATCTTTGCTCCCAATAAAGGTTCTTTCTCCCCAGAGCAATAGAAGGCAGTACCTGTGTGGTGTGTGGCGGCAGGTGGGAGGTGCAGGCGCTGGAGCTGCGGTGATGCCGGCGGTGCTGCGGTGCCGTGGGTGTGCAGGGCTGGCTCTCAGGGGACAGGGACACGGCTGGGCACGGCTCCTGTCCCTCTGCAGGAACAGCTGCTGGGTGCAGAGCAGGCAGCAGCGCTCCCAGGAGTGCCCCTGAGGAGCTCACACCACGCTGTGACTGGCACGGGGGCACCCAGGGCCCCGCATGGCAGCAGTGCCCTTCCTCACCCTGAAGGGTGGCAGCTCCTGCCAGCCCGGCCCTGCCCACGGCCTCGGGCACACAGACAGACCTTTGGGGTCCCCAGAAGCCACTGTCCATAACCTGCTTCCCTGCAATGCCTCATGACCCAACCACCCACATCAGCATTAAAAACAAGAGGTTTTTAGTGCTGATTTTCTTCTCTATAGAGACATTCCTTAAGCAATTGCAGGGGGCTGCGCTCAGTAATAATGATGTCGAAAAAGACAACGGACATCTCCTTTCCTTTGCTGAAGAGCCACAGCAAAGTCATCTCCTGAGTTGCTTTCAGGTGCTCTAAGCAGAAATGGAGAGTTAATCGAGCTAGCTCCAGACAGAGGTCCCTTTGCACAAGTGCACACCCTAAGAAGCTGTTGGGAGCCCTGCTTCCAGCCACCTTCGCAAGGAGGGTCCCTGCCCCAGGCCCTGGTGCCCCCCTGGGTGCCAGTGCCAGGCAGGACACAGCCCCAGCCAAGGGGCAGGAACGTGGGCCCATGGCACCCCCAGCCCTGCACCGAAATGGCATTACAAATAATTTACTAAATGAAATAATACATGACTAGTTTACACTTACCATGGAGTCCCAGAATGGATTGTGTTGGAAAGGAACTGAAAGCTCATCTCATTCCACCCCTGCCTGGCAGGGACACCTTCCACTGTCCCAGGTTGCTCCAATCCCACAGTGTCCAACCTGCCTTGGAACACCTCCAGAAATCCAGGGGCAGCCACAGCTTCTCCGGGCACCCTGTGCCAGGGGGGCCTGCCCACCCTTACAGCCAAGAATTTCCTCCCAATATCCCCTCTAATCATACCTTCCTTCAGCTTTAAAGGATGCCTAACGTTATTTACAAACATTTGTATAGGCATTATCTTATTCCTACACCTCTTAATATGCTCTCTGTAGCTACAGAAAATATATTAGGGATCTCATCTTATGTTTTATATATTCTAGAGTATTTCAAATTACATATCTAATATTTAATGTTATGCTTATTTCTATTAGCTAGAGTATATGTTATAGATATTAAATACACACAAATACAATGTGTATATATTGCATTAAGGAAAGTATATGCAATCTGTGATCTATAAGTATGAAACAAGGTATATCATGTAATATGCATTATATATTATACAAGGTATTATATCATATATGCACTATATATTGTATCTTATTAATACCTGGTTTTAAATATCAAACATTGACTATAAAGGTAATGATTTTATCCAAAAATTGGTTATAGATTACATAAAGACAACATACTACCTTTACATTACACATGTATATCTACATAGGCACACATCCCTGGTAAGTAATTTACCTTTAAGTACATATCATGACATAAACTATGATGTTACTTTGCTAACTGTAATACTGTGTGCATTTATATATGCATTTATATATGCATTTATATGCACTGTAAATTTTTATTTAAAATGTATGTAAGAAAATGATATAAATCATATCAGCAATGTATGAATTCTGTATAACATGATATAATGAACAGTTAGTATCTGGCACATATGTACATCCTGAATATTCTGTGCACTGTGTAGATACAGTGACAGTATTTCAGAGCATGTGTGACATGTGTGACGTGTGTGCAGTGGATATGCCAGGTGTGCACACATACGAGCACCTATGCTCTGTCTGCACTCTCCACAGCACACAAATCCTGGCTGCAGAGCTGACAAAACCTCCTGTCAGACAAGTGTTCCACTATATCAATATTGGTAATGTGACAGTAATTATATATAATGCACAGATTATATTATATTCTGTAGATAATACATTTAATATGCATTGTCTAAGAGGCAATATTTAATAGACATTTATTAGCATCTATTGTATAATATAATATGCTTTGATATAATACATGTAATATATTATACACTACTTACATATGCTGAAGTCTACTTATATAGATCAGCTATACAGAATATACTGCTATAAAAGGAATCTGTTTTTTACAGTTATTTTATCACAGAATTCTAGAATAGTTTGGGTTGGAAGGGAACAGTAAAGCTCATCTCATTCCAGCCCCCTGCCATGGTCAGGGACACCTTCCACTATCCCAGGTTGCTCCAAGCCCCATCCAATCTGGCCTTGGACACTTCAGGGATCCAGGGGCAAATACAAAATATAATTTATTTTACGTAAAAAGTTCTGATTTTCTTTTGTGTATAACTAAACCAAAACCTCCTTGCTCAGACACCCCCAACTGTAACATCATTTTCCTTAAATTGCTCATTGAACTGGTGTTGCACTACAGGCAATTTCCCTCTAAAAACTGTGAAATGAGCCAATAAAAACATACCCTGAGAAAGCAGAACCTGTTTGAACCTGCAGCTGAGCCATGCTCCTGTCCCCAGGCAGAGCCTTTGCTCTGTGAAACCCTCCCCATCCCTCACCTTCCCCATTCCCTAAGGAAGGCTGAAAAGCCTCAGCAGAGCAAAAGAGCTGGGAGCGGGCTGGGCTGTGCATGCCCTCGCTGTCAGAGCTGCGAGGGGGCTTTATTAGAGCTTACAAGGAGTGGGTCTCTCCTAAGAGGAATGGCATAGGTGGTTTAAGTGCACCTGCCTGCTGCAGTGCTGTCCCCATTCCTGTGCCGGAGGATGCGCTCCTAGGAGGGTCCCTGTGCCGGGGTGGGGCTCCTGCTGCCACTGTGCCCAGCTGTGCCCAGCTCCAGTCCCTGGCTGCCTGCTGAGGAGAGAACAGCACGGTCACAGCAGTGCTGGGCCAGCCCAGCACCTGGATCCAACGGCACAGGCAGGAACCGAGCCTGGCAGTGCCCGGTGTGGAGCCGGTACTGCAGGACAGCCCACACCTGGCACGTCCCAGCTCAGTGATTAACGCATCAAACATTGCCAGAGACAGGCCTTTGTTATGTGGACTGTGAATGGAAGGATCTGAGGTGTTTAATGCCACGTGCAGGATGCACCTGCACACCTGGATCCTTCACCAAGGGGAGCTGCCTGGGTGCTTCAGGGAACTGCTGTTCCACCCAGCCCAAAACACTCACCACAACCCAGCACTCCTGACCAGAAGCAATGGGGCAGGAGGTGTGTTGGCACTCTGCAGGCCCCAGAGAAATACCTGTGACTCCATGAGCCATTTCCCAGCTCATCAACAGCAATGCCTCTTTTTAAACAGGCTTGTGTTGTGTGAGGAAGAATCTGAAATCCAAGGCAAAAGTGTATCATTGTCCTGTTTCCAGGTTTGCCCCAATCCCATGGATACTTCCCAGCTGCCCACCGCAGACACAGACCAGGAGGTGCTGGGCAGGATCCCCCAAAATCTTGAGCTGTGGCCAGCTGTTTCCCAGTGAGCCCATCCAACGAGGCAGCTGACAGATGCCTTACTGCACCAGTGGCTGCAAGAGACCGTGCTGTTGGTACCAAAACTTGTAAAAACCTTCCCCAGGGACAAGCAGCCTCCAGAGTCTTCCCCTGTGGGCAGGAGCAGCTTGGCCCAGCTCCAGGCCAGCTCTGAGCCCATGGGGCAGGGACAGTGTCCCTGCTGCATTTCTCAGGACCCAGACCACACATTTGCTCTCGGTGTGCCTAGAGGGGAGGGAGGCTCCGGCACAGCAAACCCCTCTGCCCGAACGCACGGATCGTGAGCAGCCTCTGCGCCTGCCACCTGCACTGCGTCACGTTTGGGGCAGGACCAGTGCTCTCCATGGTGCCCAAACCTGCTCCTGCTGGATGCACCGAGAGCCAGCAGCAGTTGGTTTGTTAGCCGACAGCAGGAGGCTTTGTTTGCGCAGCGCTGGCCGGCCGTGCTGCCGGCTGGCCGGGACATGGCACCCACCAGGCAACACCTGCATTGCCAGGGGCTGCTATGGGAGCACTCCTGGTCCAGCCACCAGCCACACGTGGCTGGGCACTTCACAGACACAGAGCAGGGACACAGTGCCAGGGCCTGGCCAGTGGGACGGTGCCAGGCAGGAACTGGCGAGAGACAGGGACTGATCATCCCCAAAATACTGTCCAAAGGATGCTGCTGAGAGTGGGAGGCTTTGTGACCTGTCAGGCGGTACAATGCCCTTCACTGCCAGGTGGCAAGAGATGCAAAACCATTGGGGGGTGATGCCAATGGCTCCCTGCATAACCTCTCAGGCAGCTGGGGCTCACCCTGACAAGGAACCTCTCCAGAAACCCTCGGGCAGTTGGGGCTCACCCTGACAAGGGCCCTGCAGTGCAGACCAGGGGAGGAGAAAGGCAGCAGACACAAAGGCACAGCAGCTCTGCCCAGGCTGCTGCGGCCCAGCGATGCCAAAAAGAAGAAAACAACGCCCCTTTGACAGGATGTTTGTGAACAGAGCATTTCCAGTGTACTCCTCTCCTCACTCCTCCCCAGTACAGGTCTCCACTATCACCCTTTCTGCTCAGCAGATGGAAGACATCCGTGCCGATGGTTACCCAGACAGTTCAAAACACGTGAGGAATTCTGACCCTCAAAAATTCCAACTGATTCTTAGCAGGACAGACACGGATTTACTTGACTATCAGGAAATGGACAGCGGTACAAAGCTGCTGTTTTGTGGCCTGTTGGTGCCACAGGCTTTGAGCACGGATTTCAGCAGGGACACTGCTGCGGCAGTGTGGATGGAGCCATTAGGCCTCTCTGGAGGCTGTGCTGGGCATTGCTCTGGAAATGGTGTCCAGTGGCCCGAGAGGACGGCCATGTGTGTTGGCAAAGTCCCCTCAGGGAGCAGCGAGCCGGCTCCACGGACAGCTGCGGCACCGTCTGCGACAGCCCAGGATCTGGGGCTTTCCAAGGCCAGGGAAGCCAGCAAAGGCAGAACTGCACCTCTTGGCAGGCAGGCTTTGCTGCCTGTGTCTCTCGGGCTATGCTCTTTTCCAGGGTATTGATTTACAGCTAAAACCACAGCTTTGCCTAGGTCTGAAGTCAGCCCTGGAACTACCAAGTTGGTTTCCTAGGAATCAAGAGAGCAGAAGCGTACCCATACACCAGTACTGTTCAGTCTGACTGAACAAGGAAAAAAAAAAAAAAAACCCCAGAACAAACAAATCTTTCTCTAGAAAGATGTTCTTTATCTACAACCTTTGCTTTATCATAAAATACTCAGCCATTTCCTGGGAAACTTTCCTCCAGGAAGCTCCACCACCTGCCTTTCCCATAGTGAATCAGGGTTAAGAGCCTTTAGGTGAGAAAAGATGGCAGGAACAGGCTGGAAACCTCTTCCAGGGAGCCAAAGCATCAAAGGCATCTCTACAGATCAGCCCCTGTGCCCACACCAAGCCCTCGCAGCCCCCTGAGCCTTCCTTCATTCACCAGTTTGGGAGCAGGGATTTGCTCTTGGGGCTGCCAAGCAGATTTGCATGCAGTGAAGTTGGCTCTGTACCTGCTCCTGCTGGCAAAGGGGGAGATCGTACAGGTGCACACAACACCTGTCTGTGAGATGGGTTTCACAAAGCCAGCATGCACCTTCCCCATTTCCAGAGATTGTTACAACAGTTCTGACCAGAGCCGTCAGATTCCCATGTACAAACACAAGCCCCGGAGACAGACCTATGTCCACAGATATGTATATATATCTACAGATACAGTTATTGAAGGATGCTGCAGAGAGCCCGCTGCAGGGCACAAGGAGCAGGCAGGAGCTGGCTCCAGCCCTGCCAGGAAGCAGAGAAATGCCTGGCCTTCCTTGTGCCAGGCTCTATAAGCCACAGCCAAAACAGGATGCCGTGCTCCGCCGAGCCCCGCACCTCAGCGCCGAGCACACGCAGCAGCCACCCAGCAAACAGCACAGCCCTCCCAGGCAGGGATTTCTGCAAGTTCTCCACTCACAGGTGCTGCCTATCCTCGAGCTCTCCCTGCAGCACCTTCCAGGGAAGGTCCCTGGCAGCTGTCCCCAGCAGCAGAGCACAGGGCAGGCTGTGCCCGGGGACCCCTCTGCTCGGGGGGCAGCCTTCCCCCCGAGCACCCATGCCACACCTCGCTCTTGTCCTCCCTTTAATTCCTTTTTAATTAATCTCATCAAACGGCGCAGAGCAGGCTGCTGCCCGTGGAGGCACCCTGCCAGCTGCAGTGCGGAGCTGGGTGCCAGCCCCCCCCCAGCCCCCAGGGCCAGCCCGGCAGGGAGAAGCAGGAGGGGTGGGGGCACGCTTGAATTTGAAAATATTTTATTTGAATAGTAAATAATTATACAGTTGAAACAGTTCTATCGAAGCACTCTATAAATAGCTAACAGTTAAGAAAATAATGTGTGTAGAAAAAGAGATTGCATCTAAAAGTAAGAGCTGTTGGTTGCACAGGATAAAATGGTTAAGATCATGTGTTATTCTAGGTATAAAAGTTAAAACCTTTTTAGCAGATCTCTTAAGAAAAAAAGATCTTCTAAAACGCACAGTGAAATGGCAGGCGGGGAGACAAAAAAGCGCATTAGAATATCTGCAATCAAATAATATCAATCTTCATAATTAATATAAATAAATAACGAATAAATAACATAATTACTCAAACCAACATATACAGATAGACAACTCATGAGCTACCTTAGTAAGGGCAAAACGAACAGAAACAGAAAGTTGGCATGTCACAGTTAAGGCAGTTTCTACAGCATTTTCTGGAGACCATCAACAGCAGAGTCAAGGCATTTGTGGCTACACTAAAGGAAACGCTTGTTTCTCTCGAGCAGTTTGTTCACATCGATAAAAACCAAAGCGAAGGAACAAAATTAAAAAAAAAAAAAAACAAAAAAAAAAAAAAAAAAAAAAAAAAAAAAAAAAAAAAAAAAAAGAAAAAAAAAAAAAAAAAAAAAAAAAAAAAAAAAAAAAGAAAAAAAAGCAGAGAGAGACCCCGGGAAGGTAAGTGTAAAGCCAGATTCCAGCAGGTCACAAGCTGTATTAAAGCTAATCGTGTGGCGGCCCCGGGGGAGCGGCGCGGGGCGGCGGGGAAGGCACGGGCGGCTCAGCAGGCGGGGCGCAGCGGCACCTGGAGCAGGATGACCTGCCGGTTCTCCGACGGGTGGCACTTGTTGATGTGCCGGGTGAGGCCGGGAGAGCTGTAGAAGGTGGCCGGGCAGTACTTGCAGGGGAAGACCTGGGCGGCGTGCAGGAGGCGCAGGTGCCGCTCCTGGCTGCTCTTGCTGGGGAAGGTCTCCCCGCAGACGGGGCAGAGGCGGCACTCGGCGGCGGGCAGCTCCTCGGCGCCGGGCTCCGGGGCCGGTGCGGGTGCCGGGGCTGCCGCGGGCGCCGCTGCGGCGTGCCCCAGCAGGTGCTTGCGCAGGTAGGCTTGCCGGCGGAACCGCTTGGCGCAGCGGGGACACTCGAAGAGCCCCTCCTCGGAACCCGCCTCCGAGGCTCCGCCGGGGCTCGGCGTGTCCCGCTCGCTGCCGCTGCCGCCGCTCGCCTCCTTCGGCGTCTCCTCGGCCGGGGCCGGGCTCGGGCCCGCGGCCGCTGCTCGGCCCGCCTCGGGGCCGCTCTTGGCGGCGGGCGGACGCGGTTTGTGCCAGCGGCGGTGGGAGGCGAGGTTGGCGGGGCAAGAGAAGACCTTGTCGCACTCGGGGCAGCGGTACTCCACCCGGACGATGCGGGAGCAGCGGTGCTGTGCCAGCGCGAAGGGATCCCCGTACTCCTCCTTGCAGAGCTGGCAGATGAACTCGCCCAGCGGACGGGTGCAGCCGCTCCGCGCCTTGGCCGGCGCCTCCACCGGGCCCTCCTTGATACGCAGCCCCAGCACGGGCGAGGTGGTCACTTCGTCCTCGAAGGTCAGCTTGCGGATCGCCTTCGTCTTCTT
>VXBI01014052.1:0-27546 GCA_013397375.1 Toxostoma redivivum | reverse complement strand
TTGTCTCCTCTTGGCTCCCAGCACCAAGACCAAGTCTCTGACTTCCTCCCGGCTGGATTTCTGCTCCGTTGAGCCCATCTTCTTCAACAGCCCCCACTACCTATTTGGGTTTCAATGTTTTAGCACTTCGGTAGTGCCATGAGGCAAGACAGGAACCCTCAGACCTTTGTCACTGTGCTGATCATCAGCCCTGAGCCTCAGGAGCGCTTTCAGTGGGATCAACCTCACAGGTACAGCTGGGCCTGGTCACTGAATTACATCTTGTTGCCCATTCAAGCACCTCCAGCCTTTCATGGTTTCTGCACATCGCAGAAAAACTTTTCAGTTCACCCCTAATTGCCAAGGAGATACCCCGGGGATTTCAGTATTTCTCATTTTTCCAAACTGTTCTCTGGATGAGATACCACACAAGCCAAGTCCAGTAGAAGATAAGATTTCCATGTTGTCATGGAAAGAGTCTTGTGACTCTTGCTCTTATCCTCTCCTCTGCTGATGCTGCAGAGGGAACCTGCCTGCAGCCAGTCCTTGTGCACTGAGGGACTTTGCAAGTACCAAGTCTCCACTTCCCTGTGTCTGGTTCCCTTCCCCTGGCCAGAAACTCAATTTGCCACTCTATTCTCAATCAAGATTAAATCCCCTGCTCTGTGCACCTGAAATGTGTCCCCTGCAGAGAAAGAGTCCAAGATTTTTCTGGTAATGGTCGATGTTAAAGGAAGAGCAGTGATGAATTTAACCCTTGTGCCTAGAGTCAGAAGAGTTGTGCTAAGACACATGACACTGGGAAGAACATCTAATATGGGGGAAAATTACAGTTTCAAGTGAGACAAAAACCAGATGTTTGTTCAGTCAGATCTTCAGTGTGTGAAAAGCTCACTTGAAGTCCTTGTAGTGTTTCGATTTTTGCTAAAATGCATACGAAAAACATGCAAGCTGCTTCCAGGGCTTTCTGTGCAGGTGCACTGGCAGCTGTTCAGCCCTGAGAGTGGCCACTGTTAGAATGAATGATGTCAAATGAAAAGAAGCACAGACACAGGCTGTGAGCCAAAAAAGCACTGACGCACCACCTCAGCACCTCTGCATGTGCAGAGCTTGGGTCGCGTGGTTTGCTGTGCCTGCTGCTCTGTCCCCAGTGGAGCTGCAAACATGACTGAGAATTCACAAAAGGATCCACACTGTCGCATTTTAACAGGCAATGAAATCAGGGATTATTTGCTTTTCCAAGTTAAAAAAAAAATAAAATTTTCATTTCCAAGCTGTTTCTAGAAACAGTAACAGGTTCTGAGGTTTTAAAGAGAAAACAAAGAACAAAAACTTGTTTTGCTAACATGAGTAATGGTTTTTTTGCATTTGTAATGAAGTCAAGCTACTGGTTGCTTCTCCATCTAGAGAACAGTAATTTCTACTGAAGAAGTGCAGGGACCACCATTTCAACAACAAGCAACTCATCTACATCATTAACACTCTCTTGCTTTTCTGCTCACCTTCAAAAACCCCTCCTTCATCTTTCTTTAGCACACACATAAGAGGTGCTAAACTCTTATTCTCCAGCTGATATAAAAGACATTGGGGCTGTGTTTTTCTGGCATTTCTTTGGGGCAGCAGAAAGGAGGGAGAGAGCAGAGAGGGAGACCGAACCCTTTGCAAGCATCCGGAAAATCCACAAATGCCAGAAGTTTATGTCCAAAAAGGAGACAGAGAAGTCCCATAACTTTATTCGAATAAAGGGAGCGAGTCCACCGGGACACACCCGCGGGGTTTGTTCTCTCGAGGTCTGGGAGGGCACAGCCTCCTTTTATCCTAAACTCCCGGCTGCATATTGCCCTTTTCCTTTCCCCTCTGGCTGAGGTACAGGGAAGGTACAGCCCTCCAGAACTGCCTACCACTTGAACCTACTATTTTATCCCAAAGATCAGAAACTCAGGCTTGTGCAGCCCCTTGTTTGTTTCAGGAGCCGAGCTGTCCAGGCTCTGCAACAAACCTGCTTACCAAAGCCAGTGGAGACATTAAGCCCCGTTTCCAAGACATTAACACCCACACCTTCGTCCATCCAATTGTTTGTAAGGACATGAGCTTTCCTCTCCCAAGGCTGCCTGCTGGCCCTGTGTGGACTCCTAGCCCTGTCACCCAGCCTTGGTGGTGGCCGCAAGAGCCTCATGGACAGCCTCACCAGTACAAACTCTGCTCAGCTTCCCCTGGAGAAGGAGTATTGAGACATTGCTCAAACAAAAGTCCTTTGCTTGAGCATTCAAGTTTAAAAACTGTTTTCGAAGGATTTAACCTAAGTGATTCAGCCAAGACTAACAAGCCTGTGGCATAAGGAAGGCTGGAGTTTCTGATTCCCAGCCCCTCATGTCTACTTTTAGCTCTAAAATCAGATAAACAATAAAAATCAAAACCAACCAGGCAATCAACACAGAACCTGCTGAAAAATAGGAGTTGAGCTCCTACTTCGGGCTTTCTTCCACTACTTTTAAGTAACTACTTTTAAGTAATAATAGCAACCACAGGAAAAATAAAATTAAAGACATGGAGAGAATAAATGAGTGATTAACTGTCTTTACAGGCTTGTGATCTGAGTGTTTAGGAAAACTTTACACTTTGACATCACACTACCAAAGAGTGACTGTCAACCCAACGGCAGGTGCTGGGCTCTCTTTTCAAATATCTCTCATACTTTGCTGTACTTACACTTACAGGAAGCAGAAAAGGTACCACCCTTCTTGTTCTCTTTAAGTTTATTTTAACCCATTCATGACGGAAGCTTTTGAATTCCCAGTAAACTACAGTAATGGCAAAACAAAATAATTTGAGTTACAGCAATCTGAAGACTTGACATTTTCATTCTGCATTTTAGACAGCAACTGACAATCCTTGGGAGATGTTGCCCTTGTTAATTATCCATCTTTGGATAATAAAGAACCAGCTTTCAGTAGTTCAAAAATAAGAAAGGACATAAAAAACTGCATTTTTATTATCAAATTTGCACACAGGCAAGAAAAGCATAATCCCAGGCAACAAATTGGCCCAAAGCAAGGATAAAACAATTATAAAATAAATAAACAAGCATTTGCAAAATTTCAAGAGAAAAGATACTTTTCCATAGATATCTAAATAGGTTAATCTATTGTAGCATGAAAATAATATTGATTGCATTGTCAAAAAATGTGTCATAATGCAACTATATCAGGAAGCTTAATCTTGGTAGTCTTCAAATTTTCTGAACATGAGAGAGTGAATCTTTTGATCTTATTTATATCTTATTTATAGTTTAGTAGTGCCCAAAGTGCATTGGGGGTCATAAGAACACAGCAAGATACAAACATTTATTTTAAGCTACCTTGCTTTCAAGACTTTACAAAGTGCCCAGAAATGGCTGGTTGCCTTTTTTCATTCCAGAATAATAGTAACATCTGCAGAGAGGCTAGACCAGAGCTCTAATGAATCTAACTGAACTACAGCATGAGTTTCTCTATAGAGAAAACATCAGAGACATATTTTTATGGCTTAAAGGACAATCAGAAGTAGCCCAGATGCATCATTTTTATATAGTCTAATCTTTGAAACTTGATCTAAAAGCTCCTTTAGAGGCAAAGTTATTTAAAATAAGTTGATTTTTAAGTCATGTCCACAAACTATAACTTTGTCACAGGCAGTGCCAAAGTTAAAAGTAGTACTGTTAGCATTCTCATTGTTAAATATTTTGTAAAATGTCATTACTCTCATTTTAACACCAGCACTTGAATCTATCTATTAAAATGAAACCGTAAAGTGGAAAATAAATGATCACAAGCTTTGAAGTGATTGGTTAATTAATTTGGGAAATTTGGGGATTTGGATACATTTGGGAATCAGGATAGTAGAAATAAAACAACTTTTTAAAAAATTTAAAATAAGTGTTTTGAAAAAAGGCAAATTTTGAGCTACTAAAATTATTTGTATAGATGTTATGAAAACCTCAGCTATTGTCTGCTTTTAAGGAAGGAGCAACTGAATGTTACATAAATGAGAACTTGAGAGGTGTATCAAGGTTCATTACAAAGGATTCCTTACACACTTTGTTTGTTTGTTTTTTTTAATCCTAAATCCTCTGCTTTGAGATCTCTCATCAGAAAACTCTTTCTGTAAAGTACCAGCAGAGGATCCAAGCTTCAGGGATCTGTCATTGCCATCCAGGTCTGTAAGGCTCTTTCCCATTTGAAAGAAAATTACTATGAGCAATAGTGAGAAATTTGCTGTCCCTGATCAAAGCTGTCTCTCGAGGCCAGGCATGATCTACTGCATGGTCAAGGATTTCTTTAGCCTACAGAGGAGAGGGTTCCAGATTATGAAGAGCTACAGTCTATGTAATCAGCCAGACCCTACAACCTAGGCAAGAAAACCTATGGGTCAAATGATCAGCCACTGGAAGAAATTTATTTTCAGGGTAAAAACTCTACCAGGAGTAATTTCCCTTACCGTCTACAGTGAAATTTTCACTGGACTGCAATGACAGAACATCGGATACTGCTAGCATTTGCAATGTTTAATATGGGTATTTGTGATACTGATTCCTTATGTTGCTCCTTTTGTCATCATTTCAAGCCACTCCAAAAGACTCTGAAATGTGGCCAAGTCTTCTATCGAACTAATTTACCAGTAATGCTTACTCTTGTTGGGCACATCACTGCACAAACTGAAACGTGATGGAAACACTTTCCCACAATTTTGTGCCTTTCAACTTTGTAACACAAAATTTGCAGGAGCTTGCTGCCGTTGGCTGGATTTATTTTCTTTAGAGTATCTCAGATGTGGCTGTGTTTTTGTTGATTTTTGCTGGAAACAGTAATTCAGAGATGTTTTCATTATTGCTGAATGGGGCTTACACAGACTGAAGGCCATCTCTGCCTCTCACCATCCCACCAGCAAGTGGACTTAGGGCTCACAAGAAGCTGAGTGGGGACACAGCTGGGACAGCTGATTCCCACTGACCCAAGGGAAATTCTGCATATAGAGCTGGGGGAAGAAGAATGAAGGGAAGGACTTTCAGAGTGATGGTGTTTGTCTTCCCAAGTCAGTGTTATGTGTGCCAGAGCCCTGCTTTCCTGGGGATCACTGAACCCCTGCCTGACCATGGGAAGTGGTGAATGAATTCATTTGCTTTGGTTGTGTGTGAAGCCTTTGCTTTATCTCAACCCACGAGTTATCTCACTTTTCCAGTTTTCCAATCCCACCAGGGAGGAGTGAGAGTGGCTGTGGGAGCCTTAGTTGCTGGTTGGGGCTAAACCGTGTCAAGTAGGTGACATGCAGGAGCCAAGATGAGGTTTCATTATCCTCATGGATAATGAAGACTCCTCAAACTGTGCCAGTACAAATGATGACAGTGTCATACATGCAGTAAATGCTCTTCCTGGAGAATGATCATGCAACACTGTCCCTGTTTCAACTAAAGTTGAGAAAGACAGCTGAGCAGTGAAGTGTTCAAGATAAAATCTCTCCAGCAGCACCTACTTGGAATGCCCAGCTGAGCACAGGTGTGAACCTAGCCATTTGGGAAATCATAGTCTGTGGCAGAGGTTTCTATGCCAGAAGTTGAACTCTAGATAAAAATGAGAAATAGTGCAAGAAGTGCTAAAAATTATAAAGAACTATATATTCTTGCAACAAATGTGGAAGAAATTCTTTTGCCAGGGATTATTTCAACCAACAAGAAAAAAAAAAAAGTATCATGTTTTAATGAAAATATTTGAAAGAAGGAAACATGAAGTCTAATCTACACCAATTTGCTAAAGATTTGGATTTATTTCAAGTGTATGAACATATATGTTCCTACTACCAGTTCTTTTTTCTTGTACCTCTGAATGAGAATTGTCTGTGATTGTTTGCAGGCAAAGAGAAGTAGACTGTTTACTCACTGGCTCCAATGAGAATTTGGCTTCCTCCTGAAATTCAAGGAGAAAAAAAAAATATAATGCTGCTCTTGAGAAAATATTATCATAAATCAAAACTTATTTTTCAAGTAGTGATTTTCAGGGTTCTTTTCACTGGAAATCTTGAGTTTCTCAAGAAGCAATGCTTACATAAGCAATGATGTCTTAAACAAAGGCTCTTTAACAGCACTGTGTAAATTGTCCAACTATTATTCATTCTATTAAAATAATTTGGAATTTATAAAACCTCCGTCTCTCCTGGCTGGCACAGTTTCCTTATTACAAATTAATTCCCTGCCAAAAATGGTTTGTTTCTATCTGATGATCTGAAGCAGTTCCTTGTAAAACTAAAAATATTTATTTATTTGTTTGTTTGTTTGTTAGGGCAACTCACCATTTGGAAGAGGAAAAAGAAGTAGGCAGCTGATTTCATGTGAGATTTCAAATATGAAGTACATTGTTTTAATAACCAGATACTTGGAGTTTGATCAAGTTGATACAATTTATACATTATGATCTGATTAAATCTTTTAATTTTAGAGGAAGTCTACTGGTTTATTTCCCATAAGCATGTGAGGCTCCTACAAACAAACCAGGTAGTAGGAGTCCTTCCAAGGCTTCCTCACAGCAATATCCTTTGGGGAATGCAAACCTAGCTGTAGGTAAAGTAAATATTCACAGCTCAAGGTTACAGTCAGACTCCAGTACTTACATAACCATTAACATGATATTAGATATAAGCTTGAAGGTGTGTGTTACCTCCCTGATTTTATTTATGTGTGTGGTTTTATGTTTGCATACTGCCAAGAAAAGTTTGATAGTGACACAGTGTGCTCTCCAAAGTTTGAATACCTCCCTAACTGCAACGAAGTCTTGCATTTTCCATCAGTCTGGTATCTCCCACAAAATTGTTATCAAATACAACAAATTAACTGTCATTCTGAATCACAGCCTCAGCTTTTATGGAGATGAAGCCATCCTGCAGACAACACTGAGATTCAGCCAGCACAAAAATGAGCAACAAAGGTGAAGTTTGGAATTTAGTATTTCACATTACTGTCATCTCCTGTAGCATAGATATCAAAGACCAGAAACAAAATTCCGTGAGTGGACAAATAACTCTAGAGTACCAATAAGGTGCTGTGACCCAAACTAATCACTTGCACAATGATTCATCAGTTATATCAGAAAACTAAAATACATGGCATAACTAAACCAAAGCTTAGGTTCAATCTCTACAGTTTTTTCAGATTAAACTCTGACTTCCTTCTTGCATGTTCTGTAATCTATTTTTATACTAATACTGTTAATTGTTTTTAAATCTTGAGTATTTTCTCAGTCTGCACAGAGAGACATAAACTAAGGGAATACCAACAGAAATTTTGAAAGAGACAGCAGCATATTTATATATCCTGGTAACACGCAGAAGAACCTTTAAGGTGCATGGGCTCATAACACTGGATATTAAGCAAATAAAAATGAGACAAGTTATTTCCTTCAAGGTTTGCAGTTTCAGACATCTGAGGGTTGGAATGCCCTGATAAGCCAACTCCCATTTCTCTTCAGTCTTAAAACCATTTGGCAGCTGTCTACTTCTTGCTCTATTTTCTAGAGATTAGAATCATGGAGAAATGCAGTGGCTACTTAATTAAGGTATTTCCTTTTTTACGTAATTTTCTGTTCCTAACCTCTGTCTACATCTGTCTTCACTGCATAATAATCCTCATTCTCCTATGTGTTTTCTCCTTTCTGGAACACAAAGCCCCCTTTTATCCAGGCTTCATCCTGTGGTTGTGGCTTCATCTTTCTAATTCTTTTCTCAGTACAGTTATGCTAGTGAGGGTTTCACTGCACTTCACAGAATGATCTGGTTCATGAGCTGAGTCCTATCTTCAGCTATAAGTATTTTAATAGTAACCAGATATTGAGCAGCACACAGAAGGTCCCACAATAGGGGTGATTGATAGATTTCTGCTGTCTGGGAAATACTTCTGTGTTTGAAAACCCCGGAGATGCAGCAAAAATTATCAGGTCAGGTAAAATGAAATCACTCCTATTATGATAAACCTAAATTCTGTGCTTGATTGTCTTTAAAACAAGGGTTGAATCATTTAGCCCAACCTCAAAAGATTTTCTGCAATACTGGAACACCATTGCTCTATGAAAAGTTTACAGAGTTGTTATTTTCTTCATCTTGCATTGCAAAACAAAAATACTCCCTAAATTCCCCTCCTTCAGCCTGTTCTTCACAAAGCCAATTCACCTGAAGTGTTTAAATTGCTGTCAATAGGAAGCAATGATGATGTACTGCAAAACACCCAGGGACTATAACCAGGCAAGAGCTTCTTTTAGTGGGCACACAAAACTGAGAAACTGTAGTAGCAGCCCGTAATAATTGTCACTTCTGATCACCATGGGAACCAAACAGAGGTCTACTTTGCAGAAAACAGATCAGCAGTGACTCACCAACTGCTTGGGAAGCATGATTATTGAGAATTGCTAGACTTGTGTGGGTGACAGGGAATAATGATGCCATTTCAACCATAGTTCCATACAGCAGAGTCTCCTCTGCCAGACATGCAGGATGAAAACAAGTAAATTAGTACTTTGTGTTCATTAGAGACAAATTTCACCTTTATGATTTTCTGCAGCTTCAGTCTTGTGTGGACTCTTTACTAGGAAAGGATTTAATTTCTAGTGAATGAAGTTCTAACTGAGCTTACACTGGCTTTTACCAGGTCTTCTGCAACTCTCTTAGTGACAAGATTTAACCCTTGAGCAACACAGAGGTTTAGAGTTGTCACATCATCTGAACCACACTAGGATGTGTATGGCATGTAAAAGACAGGCAGTATTTCTGTCTGTACTACCCAGAAACTGAGAAGTTCGGCCCTTACAAAAAAGCTCCAGGTTCTGCATCAAGAAGAAAGCAAAATAAATGCACTGTCTCATTAGAATAATTCAAAAGAGAAGCTGTCTTTGAGGTGAAATCGTTTGTATAAGACCAAAATTTGCAAGATATTTTGAGTTTTTTCAGCTGGTCACAAACTGTAATTTCAATCTTATGCTTTCCTACTCCAGAATTTTTCAAGATTCACAAATTCAAGCATATTATTTTCAGGCCACCAAAGAATCTCAGATCAGATTTTCTGAGATTATAAAGCCCAAATCAATTCTTTGCTGGATTATTTTCACTGGATCCTCAGCTCTGGCTGAAGAAACAGTAACCAATGCAAGGGAAATGGTATTACAGCCCCAACATTTAAATCTTTATTTTTCACAAATGGTAATTCAAGATGTTTTGACAAAACCAAAGTATATTCCTTATTAATAACACTGTCATTCAATGGCTCCTTGTGTTCTGTTCTCAGTTCTCCCATTGAACCATCATTTGAGTGCCTAAATATTTTCCAAGGATGCCGTCACATGCACAGCTGGCAGCTGGCATATAGTTTCTTTTCTGTTCCTCCTCCTAACAGAAATATCCATAGATTGTAAACTTTGAAAGAGCAGATACACTCACTTCTCCATGAAATGACATGTGCTTTTATTAACAAAGGCTGCTCACCATAGAGGAATTTTCATGAGCAGAAAATCCGTTCCCTAAGTGGAATTTGGCCAGGAGAGAATACAGCGCCCTGTCACACAGTTTCTAGACTCATGGATCCTTGGGAAAACAAAAGACAAGAGTCTGCAAATTGAAGACAAGGGCATGGCCCTAGCTTTTTAGTTTGATGGGTACATGCCCACATAGCATAAATGAATTTATGTGTATTTTAGAGGTTCCAGTCCATGATGCTGCACATTTATCAGTTGGTCGGTAAACTTTTGAGATTAAATGATGCAGAGGAACAAAAATATTAAGAAACCACTGTACCTTCCACACATTCAGTGGATGAAACATTAAAAGAACAATTCTGCAAAGTGCTTCAAGCTTCTCTGTAGCTCTGCACAGGAAAAACAAGCAATGATGTACACCAAGGAATGTACCCTTTGCAAATGTCCCGCCACCGGCTGCAAGGAGCTGTTCATCAGCAATCACCTCTTTCCTCCCTCCACCCACACACAGGGTTGCAGATGTCTGTAGTAGAATAAGTGATGCTCAAGTTTAGCCCTGTCCACCTTTTTGATGATTCTTCCCAGCAACTGAAGGATAGAAGTGGATAAACAACCAGTTTGATTACTGGCATTTACTGTTGGCTTTTTGAGCACAAAGTGAACGCGGATGTATCCTAGGACGACTGGTGCTTTTTCTGCTTTGGGAAACACAATCGTGATCAGGTCAGGCATGGACCTAATTGCTTTGTACAAAATAAACTTGTGCTATGCAAACCATTTTGGCCATTTGTAGAACATGTGAAATGGAAACTATACCCTCATGCTATGGTAAGCAGGTTAGAGAAAAGCCTGCATGTTTATCACTCAGAGCTACTTGAGTCCTCATCAGCCTAGCTTGCAAGAACAAGACTCTGCAGATATAATCTACAGACTTTCATTCACACTGAGAGATATTTTAACACCACATCTTAATCTTCAAGCTTATTTCGTCTCGGTTTGAGGTCGATGGTCAAGAATGTGATGCATGTTTGTCTTCAGGAGCTGGGAGCCTGAAATCGTTGATAACCCAAGTAGCAGATTTCTAGAGAATAGCAATAAATAATGTCACAAATAATTAAAAGAGGACAATCAAGGAATACATTTAAATATCTCTTTTTGCAAGCCTCATATCAAACCACCACTTTTTAAAAGTGAAAGCTGCAAGTTACTGGAAATCATAGGCCATGGTAGTTCATTGATAGTAATAGGTATCAGTGAAAAGGGCAGGAATTTCATGGTTCACAGTGGCTTATTTCTTCATGTCCAAATTTTATGGTTTGCTTTTTTTCTTTTAATTTTAAAAATAGTCATTAATGTATAGTAATATATTAACATGGTGCAGATGGGGGGGATTGTTTATTTCACTATTTAAAGTGTATGGCACATCAAGTCCCATTAAAAAGAGTTTGACTGAAGAATTATACAAAAGGCTTTAATAGTTTAAATACTCATTCAGCCATCCATAAGTGTACAATCTGTTTTATGTTCTATGTGAAACTTTCAATTGCTATTAACTTAATGAATTTTAAAACCTCAACAATTTGCTAAAGTAGTAATGACACTCATTCTGTTTCAATTTGCCATACTGGAGATGCTTATAGATGAGACAGGGATACAAAACTTTTACAGTGATCAAAAATTCTCTACAGGTCAGGAGGATGCAGCACTGGAGTTTAGTCCCACTATCTTTGAAAATACTATCACTTCATCCTTATGCAAGGACATATTATTACACAGAATGGAACACACAGTAGTTCATTTTGATAGTATTTTTTTTACATGTGATGCTTTATAAAAGAGATATAGCTAAAGAAAAATATAAACAGACATGTAAATAATACAATGAAGTATATAATTCTTATTTGAATGAATTTCCTTGAGCAACATCTTTTTACAAGGTGAAAATTAAACACTAATATTTGTCTCATGGTATAAAAGGGACAGTAATAATTTTGAAGAACCTTATGGTCTTATGCTTGTTTCATCCTATTCTTAAGATTTCACAGCAAAAATATTAAAATTTGCAATATTTCCAGAAAGATGCAAACTTGTCAAATATATTACTCTGAAGTAAAATAACAATTAATTTACAGGAACCTACCATAGAAACTATTGAGGGACAATAGTGATGGTTTTCTATATAAAATCTATCAAAAATTGTTGGAGAAAATATATGAAGCGTAGCTGATAGCTGATGGAATCTGCAATATGGCCACAGAGAAATAAATTGCAGATCATCAAAGTTAGCTCTTGTGCAGAAACATCCACCATGAGTTTCACTAATTTCATCTTTCACTGGAGAACAGCAAGAGGTTTCCATAATGCAACTATCATAGGAAACTGATTCAATGCTGTACTTTAAGCTTTACCCGTAGTTGGAACTTGCAACAGTTTGGATTTTTTGGTGCTCTGCTCTCTCTTGCTCTCTGGAAGGCTGTGTTAATATCAAAATCTTCAGCACAAAGACAGCTCTCTCCAAAGCACTGGCAACTGGTCCTAGTAGACTGTTAAAAAAAAAAAAGGGGGAACGGATTTAGCAAAAATTGAAACGCAATACAGGGACATGCTATACATAAACCAGACATCTAGGTCGTCACTAGAAGCTGGGAGATTCGTAGTACATGAACTGCAGGCACACACACACAGACTTGTGGAGCTCAGAGGACCCTTTGTAGACTTGAACTGCTCATCTGTGTAAGACTTGAGTCAGCAGCTAAGCTCTGACCTTGCATGAAAGAAGTCAAAGTGCACTTTCAGCTATTTTAAATAGACAAAAAAAAACTCAAGGGATTGATTCTATCCAGCCTCAGGCATTCAACTAATGCACCTACACAAGGACCTAAGTAACCCAGACTCTGTTGACAAATCACAGATGGAAAGCTACATCCTCAAGATGGTGCTTGAGCCCTGGCCTGGCCAAGGGTGATGGTGTTTCCTGCTTAGACATCTCAGGCAGATTACTGAAATTAGCTGTGAAGAACACCTGAAGTTCTCCCTGTTTAAGACTGCTCCTAGAAAAGTTCCCAGGCTTTAACCACTCATAAAATAAAGACACTTATTATATATATGTGTTCTGCTCTACAAGGCCTTCATCCAGCACTGGAACCAGGCAAAACTGTTTCTGGATCTTCACCTAAATTAGGAAAGCACTCTGCTTCTTATGGAAATTGTTGGCAGCTTAATAATCTTCAGCTTGGCTAGACATCAAAACAGTTCCCTATCAAAATTAGTCAATGTTTATTTAGTTCAAGTACAGAAAGGAAACTTCTCTTGTTTTTATTTTTTCTGCAGACATGAACTTATAAAGGATTTTTTTTTAATTAGTTAGTCAAAACTCTTCACTCAGGAAGAAAGCCTATAAATCTTCAATGTCTTATTTTAGTTGGTGGAAAATTAAGCCCCTACGGATACTCCCATAGCAAGGGGAAAGCTCCAATACATTACTTAGTGAGTGACACACCATGGTCCTCAAGGTCCTTCCAAAAAAGGAGATATTTTCTAACTGCAAAATCGTCATTCCTGGAAAAATCTTTGTCTCTGCAGATGCTGATCTAAGCACTGCTGATGTAACTCACCTCTCATGGGAGGTCTGAGTACCACTAAGGACATCTGATTTTTATTTGCTCCCAAGTGAACTAATACAGACTTTCTTTGCTTCTCAATTTTTACCAAGAAGATGAGTTTACTACTGTCTAATTTATATCTGCCCCCACTGAGAACTGGTCCCTGGTCCAGCCTTTAGATGTTATGATGCAGTTGGAGATGTACCTTGGTGGTTCCCAGACCAACTTAGAGCATCACAGGGACCATTGCTACCTTGTTCTGTTCAACAAAAACATGCCAAGCACATAACATGAATCAAAACATACTGTACCTTGGGCTGTTTGCATCTTGATGTCTTTATTTCCTTCTAATCTTAATTAGAAAACAAAAGACAAAGATGGTTAAAATCTTTAAAAAGAACAAAACCCATTCAACTAAGTTAGCATTGCTCCAAAACCAGCTACTTTTATTTTGGTTAGTAGTGTTACTGTTTTTCATTTTCTTGTTTTGCAGCAAATTTTGGAAGCACCAGTCAGTGACTAAACTCTGTGCTGTACATATGTGACAGCAGCATTTTTTTTGGTGTTAAATCAAAAGAATATTACATTATTTCATAATTATATGTTTATGGCTTGTCAATTAAATAGCTATAAATCATTAGCTTTTTCCCACTGCTCAAAAATATAACATGGAAAAGAAACAGTTTCTGCTGGGTTTCATACAGAACAGAACAGAACAGAAACAGAACAGAAATAAACCTGAAAGCAAGCACTTACTGACTGTTATTACTGGAATTCACCACAATGCAAGTAAATACCTTCAAAACTAAAAATAGCACTGGGGCTCTGCAAGTGCATCTATCACAGCCTCTTAATCCTAACAGGGGTTTGTTTCCTTTCAATTCACAGAGCACTCAGAGTGTGGAGAAGCTGTTCAGAAGACCATGTACCTACACGGTCAGCATCTGCTCTAAGATCCTTCTGCAAAAGCATGTTAAATTTTAAATAAATGGGAACAATCCTTGTGACAAGTATAAATAGCCCCATAGCCTTAAGAGGCTTCAAGGCTAGCCAGCCTGTCTGAAATAGTAATTGATTTTTACAGGACATACATCCTGCTAGACACAGAAGCACGAGGTGCCGGTACCTTTGGGTGCAGCTCTGGTCTGGCTGGGAGCCATGGCAGCCGCGTCCGACGGCAGGCCCACGTACACCCCTCCATAGTTCCTGGGGGAAACAAGGGCAGGCACATCACAACTCGGCTGGGACGCTTCTCCCTCCTGTGAAACGAGCTTTTTTTTTTTTTTTTTTTACTCAAGTTCCTGATATTTATCACGAGATCCCCACTGTCTTGTGACAATAAATTCCACCTGCCCAGCTTCTTCTGAGTATATCCAGCTGAGAACAGAGCTAATCTGACACTGATGTTTGACACCGGGACCACCAGAGCACCATGCTTCAAACAACACACACCAATTAAATAGCACTTTCACCTCATTAATAAATGCAACCTGCCTGCCCCTGCTCAAGGTCACACTTTGAGAAAACTGTTAGTAGAAGGAGCACAGGTGTCTTAGGTACTTTCATAGCCCAACCCTCTCCCCTTCATGAAGAGTTATCCTTGCAGAGGATACTTTCTGTCTCCTAAGAGCTTGTATGGAAAGCAGGGACAGATGAAGGGAGGTAAAAAACTGGGTCCCTAAAGCCTGGAGTTACTTTCAGAGTCTCCTTTTACACTGCTCTGCCCTGTTAGGTATTGAGTTAATCACACCTCCTTCAGTTCCTGGGGTTCTGAGCCAATTTCTAATTTGCTTGATGATAGACTCATACTTCCTTCAACTTCCAGCCCAGCAGAGATCTTCCACAAGTGCTAATGGCGCCTTCTGTGGCAGTGTTGGTGTGAAGGCAGAGGCCACCAGCCCTTATTGAGCACACCACCTGCAGCTGCGAGATAATGTGCTCTTCTTGCCACAAAGTTCCCAGCTCAGTAGCAGGCTGGGTGGACTCATCAATACTGAGCTCTGTGTGAGATCTTCTCCTCTCTTTTCCAGGAAGGAAGGAAGGAAGGAAGGCTGGTGGCAGAACTCACTGCACTCTATTGCAAATAAAGCTAGCCCTGGTTGAGCAGAGCACCTACCTCCTTTTGTCATCATCTGATATGGATTCTTCTGCTCTGCAACATCAAAAGATACAAAGCATGTTAGCAGATTGTTTCTTTCAGGTGCTTCATGACCATCTGTGTACATTCAGAAGCAAGGGAAGAACTATTACTGACCCCAGTTTAATTCAGGACATCCACCATTCAACAAAATACTCACACAAGTGTAAAAAAAAGACAATTTTCCAATATAATGTACAGAAGAAATAAAGGATTGAGAAAAGATGCACCTTACTTTTTATGACCCCCACCAGTGAGATCTGAAAGTAGATTTGGGAGCAGAAACAGGTAAATTGACTCTTCTTGAGTGAACCCCCACACTACTCCCCACATAAAAGGAACATTAAGGCTCTGCATGTAACAGGAACAAGCCTGAACTGCTGTTCCCCAGAAGAGGAAAGAAAGGGACTGGGTGTCTGTGCTGGCAGATGAGTGAGGATGAAGAGAGAGGAGCTTTCACAGTAGCTATTACAGAAGCCAGAAGGTGTTACAGGGCCTCTCTATAAAATGAGGCACTGCAATTCCTGAATTCAGTTGTTTGCAAACCAAATGCAGTTATTAATCCCATATAAATGGGCAATTACTTCTCCTTTAACTTTAGGGTAAAATCACAGTATATACTGTCCAGCTGAACTGGAGAAGGGGGTAAAGTAAACAGCACTCACATGAAGGCAAATGTAATACAAAAAAATCTAGGGAATTTATTCTCACTCCTTCAGTGTACAATGCACATGCTGCAGTCTCAGTCTGTGTCCTGACATCAGTCTTCAGACAAATCACTCACCCACCTTTGATTAAATGTTTGGATTTTAATCTCTATTTCCATCGTTGGATACGAATGGGGCAGCAGCTGCACTTTAGCTTGGTCTGCAACCAATGTATTTATTCTAAAAGGTTGATGTGCCTACTCTTTAATTGTTGGGGCTCTATGCCCTTACAGGGCCCTGAAACCAATGTTCTGGCCTGAAGAGCAGAGGGCTCATAGCAAGATGCAGTCTTCAGTGCAAGAAAATGCCCTTAAACCTCCTGGGAGGGGAGCAAATGCCTTAAAAATACTGCTACAACTTGGAAATTTTCTGCCGTCTACCTTCTTTCTAAGGGGCAGAACATTACCAACTATCCTTTCTGCATCACCATAGTGAATAAGGGCACACAGGTCCTTTTAATAGCAGAGGCTTGGAGTAAATCTTATTATTCTGCAATTTTGCTAAATTATATTTATGCAGGGCATAGCACTCTTCATCAGCTGTCTTTGTCTATGTCTTACCACTCAAGAAAGACTGCTCAATAAACTTCTCATTCCCTGGCCCTCCTGCCATCCCTTCCTGGAGGAACTAGAGCCATTTCAGAAGGCATTTCCCATCTCCTGTGACCTAAGTCATCTTACAGTCCTCACACACAGAGCCAGAAAATGCAGAGACATTTTTTCTTGAGGACCGTGAAGTTGCTCTGTCCTAGTGTGGGCCAGTTTCTCCTGAAGAAAATGGAAAGCCTGTGTATATCAGTGGGTGGAAACGAGGATGTATTTTTAGGGGAAAAAAAAATTCTACTTTAAGAAAGGGACTTTGGGTCCCAAAAGATCATAAACAGTAATTTCTGTTGAACCAAACGAATGTGTCACAGGATTGATTTTCTCATACAATTTGGAACATTTTCTATAATCCAGATTAATCATTGTCCAGAGAAAACAGTCCTTTAAAAGCACCGACAACTTCATGCACAGCTTGAAGCCTCTGAAATGGACTTGTAAGAATAATAATCAATATTGTCCAACAGGAAATTAATGTCAATGGTTTTTTTTTAAGAAGAAAAATATTCTAGTAGGAAACAGGGCTGTTTTCTTCTGTTCCAGAAATGTTTTGTAATATGGCATCACAGACCATTACTGTAATTCTCTCAACAAAACAAATTATCCAGGTCTATGATTAGGCAGACAAGAGGGTTTTTAAACATTTTGCTTTTGTCCTTTCCTTTTACTAGCTACAAATCAAATCAGTAATTTTGCAATACCTTTTTCTTCAAATGCATGACAGCAAAAATAATCTGGGATTGTACAGACGACAGCTCTTGGACTGGGCAATGATTGGGGGCAAACTGTTGTAGCCTTGCCAGAAAAGTGGGAGTGAGCAGAGATAGGAGGAACATGGGAGTGTGAGAGGGAAAAGAAAGAAAATTTTGGGTGATGGCACTTAAAGAATAAGCTATTTTACCCACCTTTCTAGGGTCTCAGGAAGGGATGCTGCCCCAGTTTATTTACTACACCTATTCAAACAGCTCTTGCCTTCACATATGGTGGCTCAAGACCCCCTTTTGAAAGGTCCCCACTAATTTTGCATGTTTAGTGTCTGCTGAGCCATTGAGGCAGGTGCTGCTTCTGTGCCCAGGCTGGGTGAACACAGGTGGCTCCGGGGAGCAAAGCTACAACAGCAACACTCAGCCACATGGGACTGAGATTGGAGAGAAGCTCCTTTGGTTTCAGCAGTGCTCCCGTTGCCAAGTCTCCTGGACTCACAGACGTGGACACAGGAGTCCAGCAGTCCTCCAGGGACAGCAAGCTAGACAAGCTTTTCTGCACCAGGAATAGACAGCAAAAGAAACTTAGTAGTCCAAGGTGCTTCGTGCTGACCAGCTGCTGTGTCGCTGCCTCAGATGCTGTTGCCATCTTCAGAAGAACTGAGAGCATGGTTTTCAGCAGGCAGTGTGGGCAGAGTCCTGGAGCCAATGGGCAGATTTAACAGCAAATCCACATAATGGCATTCTATTTTCAGCTGAATAAGTGTTTCTTTTGGTAAGGTTTTGTCTGTCCCAAGTCTTCCACTCACCCAAAGTCTGAAAAACACACTTTGTTCATCTGTCAGCTTTTACATCCATCAGTCCTATGGCCATTTGATGGTAAAGAAACTGCCATCTCTCACTTATTTTAAATGTCAGATGACAGGCATTCACACTAATTCATTCCATCCACATTTTTCTTAGCTCAGCTTTTATGGCTCTGTTTGTGCTAAGCATTATAGAGACTCTTTCTAGCTGTGCTCAGTAGTCTCACCAGAAATGATTCATTGAACTTTGAACAAGTGACAGATAACTACTCCTCAGATTCTCGGTGTTTCTTGGGAACAAGAGCCTTGGACAAACAGGCTTGAACTGCTGTGTCCTTTCCTTCCTACTGTAACTAATCCTCCCCCAGACTTATCCCCACACTGAATACTGCAGGCATTGCATTACTTTCTAGCATATCCTTTACTTCTCCTACAGCTAAGCTTTTCCAATTAGCAGTGATTACTGTTTCTTTATTAGTGGGGCAGGAGCATGGACTGAAGCTGGTTGACAGATTCTGAGTTGGAGCACAGAGGGCACACACGTTCTCAGAGCACGTCCTTCTCATCACCACACAGACCTCAGAGAGGAAGAGCCCTTTGCAGAGGAAGATCCCTATCTTATTGGTGGGGAAACTCCAAGCCCAGAGGGCAAAGCAGCTTCCCTGCAGTCACCTAGGAGGGCTCAGAGCAGGATCCAGCCCTCTCCCTTTCCATCTGGCTGCTCACTCCAGGAGACATGGTGCTTTGGCAATGAGTCACAGTCAAGAAATGAGAAACCTCAAGTTAGAATAACAAGATTTGGTATCAAAAAGCATGTAAGGATGGACACACCTAAATGCTTTTCTGGATCAGAACTGATATAACTGAAATTTGACAGCAAAAAAAAAAAAGGCTTATTTAAAGAGAAGCTTTAGCTGATGAAAATAAGATGGTGTAAAAAGCTTTTGTGGATCTATAATATTAGTTAATGTAAATTGCTTTGTTCATTTCTATGAAATGAAAGTAATTTTTCTGATAGTTTAGTTACTTCCTTCATAAAAATCTTCTGTTACATATTAGAATGCCTGATTAGGGCTTTTGGGTCATCACTGTCATTCCTCTTTAGTAGATGTGTGTTTCTAACATCTGATGAGAAGGTTCAACCCTGCTATTACTCATGTGGGTTGTCTGGCTGGCTCCACTATCCTTAATCTGAATGAATAATAGCTCCAGGATTGACCCTTTCACTTTGGTGAAGACTGCACTAGTAATTTTTTTTTAATTATTTTTTTTCTAAGTTATCTCGATATTATTTTGAAACATGACAGATGAGCTCACACTAATAAGTAGGATGCTCCCATTTCAACTCCTGCAGCCTGGCTCTATAAATGCTTATACACATATAAACACAGTTCTACACACCCCCATACCTTTAAGCACAGGAAGATGCCTACAACATTCATAATTTAACAGTGCATGCAATTTTGAAATTTAAAACTACTGATGAGCAAAGAGAAAGATCCAGTTCTAAGTCAGTCCTTAAATCATCTAAACTGAACAATAAAAAAGGTCCTGATAGAAATTAAACCAGTGGGTTTGTAAATACAGAAGCACTGAGGGCAGTGATGCTGCAGGCTGCTTTCCTTATAAGATTGCCTTCTGTAATTTATTTATTGCCTGGCACTGCAAGCCCAGAAAACAGACGAGAGGTAACACAGTCTCAAGAGTATCTGTGGCAACAGAGTTGATCAGCCAAGTGACACCTGTTGTTAGTTCTCAGCTGTGCTCTGTAATAGCAAGGACAAGCCTGTTGTTAAGCTCTTCCCTCCACTTGTTTATCTGACTCAACTGCCCTCATTTCTACACCAGGATTCCTCCATCTAATTAGTTATTCTAAGTGAAGTAAATAAAACAGAAGAATGTTCCTATTGCATAACATAACAATCTTTCCTCAGTCACAAACTCTAGTGGCAAATACCAATTACATGAAACAGGAGAAGGCAAGTCCTCAGGAGGAGTTCTTTATGGTTTTCTTTGACAGAATAATACATTTATGGCTGAATAAAGCTGTTCCTGTACATTCTTGGATCAGCAAATAAGAATAGCTCTAAAAAAGACCTTGCACACGTAGAGAAAAACAGGATGGGTAGGGCTGCCATCTGCTACCCTGTGTCAACCTAAAAGATACTATCTTTAATGCAGAGAATGCCTAGAGAAGATGGGTACTTTGAAAAGGAAGTTGGATGAGTTAGTGGGTCTTATGCAAAGAGGGAGAAATTAGTCTCAGTGGCTTTCTAAATCTCTCATTGGGCCTGGTGGAAATTTATGTGCCAGCTTTATACAATTACATGGCCCTTGGAAAAAGGTGCACTGGCACATGATGGGGAAAAGCAGTCTGAAGTAACATAACCATCTCTGCTAGACAACTGTCTCAACAGAAGCAGAGAAAAGAAATTTCTGTTAGAGAAATAACAAGCAAAGAAATCTGTAGAGAAGTAAACAAGGCAGGGAGTTGTTTTGTGGAGACGAAAGCTGTCACTAAAGACAGTAAACATCTGGTTGTGTTGATTATACATTAGGAGCCAGATGAATCATGTATGACTAAATCTAGTATAAGGCTAGTAGGACTGAAAATATGTCCAGTATTATATATTTAAAAGGGTAGGGTAGAGTAAAGTAGAGTAAAGTACTTACACATCTTTAGTAGTCCCTGTAGCACCTAGGGAAAAAAACAAAACAAAACATGTTTACAAAGTAATCCTCCAAACCAAGAGAGCAGTAATTGTTTTTCTGTCTTTCTGTCCTAAACAACACAGAAATAGCAACAAAAATTTGCTATTGTAAGAGAATATATTTTTCACGATCCTTTCCTTTCCTTTATGATTATCCATACTATCCCTTAAATCTATCACATCTGGGCCAGACTCTCAGTGTGAGAAAATGATGCTGCTGTGGACCAGTGCCCAGGTGCAGTCACTCAAGATGGGAGCAACATGAGAAAAATATAATCTTTCTGAATTTTATATGCTTCCGTTTGCTCAGTCCTCTGGTGGGTTTGTCTGCCACAAAGTTGGCACAACTAACCAGGCAGTTACTCCCAAATGCCTGATTATTCTGCCATTTGATGCAGTTGTAGAGCTGTAAAATGCTGCCTCGTTCTTCCTGCCAGATAAACAAAGTTTCATAAAATGACTACACAGAACTAGTATAAAATTGGGACACGACCCATCCAAAACTGTGACACCTAACAAGATCAACTGCCCCTTAATTCATCTTGCTGTTTAACAAAAAAAAAAAAAACAAAGAGACAAAAGCTGCTACCTGGCTGCCTGGTATAAGTGACTGACTTTTTTGTTTTGGTGACTCAGATGTTTCTTGCTGGGACACAAACATTTACCCAAGTAGAAACTCTTTCTTTTTCCTCCCAAATTACTAATTTTATGTTGCTCTTGCTAGTGTATAAGTCAGCTGATTAACCACTAAATTAACCCTTGTATTAATTACAGAAATGAGGGCAGACATTAGAAAAACCTTTCACTTCTCCTTTCCTCTTAGTACTTAGCTGGAAAAGGTGTTCTAAGCTCACTCTGAAGAAACTGAAGTAGCCAATCCCAGAGATTTTTTGAGTTTGGAGGTAGGTTGTGTTTTTTTCTCCCATGGTACTTCATTTTTTGGAAAACTTATTTCTTCTGCTGCTGAAAAATATACATAACAGCAAATACCTTTCATCCCCCTTTGACGTGTAAGAATATGCCTTTTGCATTCTTATTTTAAACAAGAGGAAGAAATAGACCTGCAAGGCTTTCCAGCTCTGTCTACCTGAATGGATTGCTTAAATGGCAGAAAACAACACCCTTTACAGCCAATTCCTGAACATAATATCATTCCCATTTCCTATGGCTTGACTATCCCTCCTTTTCCCAGCAACAACATAGACTAGACTCATATAAGACTGTACACATTTATTCTGGTTATGTTGCTTCCAGAGTCAGCAAAATCTCAGTATGGCTACACACATCAGCAGAATGCCTTAATTAAGTTGGAAGGAGTATCCCTAGTCACAGTAAGCTCAGGGCCTTGCTTTTCCAGGTTGGAGGTTGGCATTGCTGTGTGAGCTCAATCTCTGCTGATGTGGGGAGACATTTTCTGCTACCAAGACTAGTTCATCCAGAGTCAGCTCAGCAATGAGCCTTCAGGGCACCTTGTACACCTAGACAGAGCCCAGGCATCAGCAACACTTCAGACAATATGTGTTTTGAAAAGCCTAGTTGAAGCTAGCAGGATTTTTTATCTTTTCCAGAAGAAACAATTCCTTTGCTGTGCCTGTTCTGCACAAGGGCCATAACTTTCTTATTTTTAGCCTAAATTCTCTGCAATCAAAATCAGTTTCTCTAAAAAGGTTCATGGCCCTTTTTTGAGGCCTTTGCCAAGATTTATCTGAGTCTAAGCACCTTGGATACCCATCTGAAAAATGTGTCTTCCTTGCAGGAAGTACAGCAAAAGTAGTGTTTAATACACAAACTGAAACGTCAAGCTGAGTGAGAAGAATTGTGTGCCTACAGTACCACTACACTCCCCAGAGGTGATGCTCAAGTTCCAGTCGATCACTGGGTGCACTTCAGTGCCATGCCTGTCTTCAGTGCATTATGGTACAAACACATCCTCACTCTGGAGATGAGAGATGTCACTCAGACCCATCAGCCTGGGCTTTGTGTAGAGCTATACAAACCTGTGTTTGGAAATGTGCCGCTAATGTTCACACATGGCAGCACTTATTTTCTTGGAATATTAGCAAGGGTACCACTGCTGAAAAATCACTGCAGTGTTTTGAAATGCATTTCACACAAAATCTTTAAGAACTGAGTATGATAAAAACAAATTCACTTTTTAAGAGATCAGTTTTAATTGTTACAGTAAGTTTAAAAATACCTATTAAAAAGATATTGTTCTCTACTTTTTTATAAGCACAGCAAACCAGTTTATCCTAACTTTCATTGGAGAGATTCCATTAATTTCAGTGGGGTTGTTTCTCATTTTCACTAGCAAAAGTGAAACAAGTGTTTGGTTCAAATTCACTCAAGTACCACTAAGGTACCTGACAATAAATCTGAGAGTGTTTCCAGTTAACAAAGGAGTTTTCTTCCTGCAAGAGTTCTGAGCTTGTAAATGAACATCATTTTAGCTAGGCGTACAATAAAAAAAAAAAAATCTCTCTGTAAAAACTTCAAAGTTTTTTTCATTAGGAGCCTGAACATTCCTTACACACAGATATTATTTCCAAAGGAACCAGAAACATCTCAGTTCATAGAGACGTGTTTATTTGTAAAGTCCAATCCATTCACCATCACTCTGTTACTCCACTGACATATTTGTCTAACTCTTGCATGTTTAGTGAGCAACACAATTTTATTGCTACTCAAGTTCCTTCTGCCAGAAGTTCAGCCAAAGAATCTTGTTTACTACCAATCCACACTCTACAGCTTGTTCCATAGCAGCAAGGCTTAGTGCTCTCATAGATATGATGGTTTCCATAAATGACTTGAGAAGAGGCTCACATAATATAAAGCTTGTCCATTTTTTCCCACTATAAGAGCTCGGCATAAAAAAAGGCAGCACTTGACCCAACAAGCCTTGTCCTGATAGGCTGTTGTTTGCTTGGCTTTTCAAACCTAACCTCAGCAAGAAATTGAAGGAAGCCACATCCATAAAAAATAGGCAATACTGAATTGTCCTGAATGACCCCTCTGCTCACACCATTTACACAGTAGGACCATGGGTGCATTTTGGCATTTTAGAGCTGCAGAAGGAAAAGAAAGAGTACAGCCTGCAAATAAATGTGGCCCATTCAGCCACACATTGCTCTGAGTCCCAGTGATTACAGCAGAAAAACATTCTGTCCAGAGCAGTGGAGCTGTGATCCCTCAAAAAAAAATCCCACAGCATTTAAACAGTCACAAGTCAAAAAGAAGAATTTATCCCAAAGCATCTTCCATTAGGTGAGAGGGGGTTTTGCTCTTTCAGAACAACAGCAGCTTCTCTTGGTGACACCGCAGGATTTCAGTGAATGCAGACCTAACGCGAAAGATGGTCGAGAGACATTGATAACCACTGAGGATATTCCTCTGTGCTGAAAAATTCATCACGAGTGAAGGGGAGAGGCAAAAGCTTCAGAAAAACATAAAAAGCATGAGAGGCCACCACTCACATGAATAAAATGGATACAAAAAATGCCAGGACCTGAGTTTTGAGCAGATTACGAAATATTTTCCTAATATTTTTAAATTAACAATGCCCTATGACATTTTCTTGCACATCAAATTGTTACAAAAAACAAATAAAACCCCTCCAAATTACACATATATGCCACTGTTATGAATGAGTTTTCTACTGCAGGCTCCTTTCTGATATGCTCCAACAGTCAGTAATAAGGAAGCACATTCTAACATCAATGAATTTATTCTATTTATACCCCATTGTATTCCGAGGACAGAATATTACCAATTTGTTTCACATTGATTATTTCTTCGGCTCATCAGGTGGGAGTTCTGTACACAGATTTGACCCAACCAATAGAATGGCATGATGACTTCCTGGGCATTGCACCAAACTTGAAGTTAATAAATCTGTTAGAACTTGGTGTGAAAGTTCTCCTTCATCATAACTCGACTGTTTTGGAAGCTTTCCACAGACTAACAGCTTCTCTATATATCTAAATTAAGGCTAGACTGACAGCCTCCAAAGAGCACCATAATTTAAGGTGCAATCATTGCTACTACAATTGATATGGAAAGGAGGAGGCAGTTAAAAAAAATTAGTGAAGAATCATTAGAATAAAGGGAAATGCCTTAACTCAAAAAAAAAAAAAAAAGGAAATTAATGTTTAAGAGCATATTTTTAAAACACACACGCACGAAAAAACCAAAAAAACAACAAAAAAAAAACCAAACTATTTTTGACTCCAGGAAATACCATGAAAGAAGGGTATGTAAAATGAGACAACAAAACATAAGGAAAACAGCAAGTTGAGAAATAAAAAAAAACCAACTATAATCCATAGTCAACACATAAAATAGCTAGGTACTTTAAGGAGGATGTATATACATCAGTTTACTTGGATAACTGAAGTTGCCATTTCTGATACTCTGGAAAGAACATTTAAATGCTGTAAGTTATGTCGGTGCTCTGGAGTACTGCACCACAGACTGAAATGTTATTCTAGATCAGATCTATTAGTTTAGATCTCACAGACCATAGAGCTGAAAGCTCTGATGTCATTCTAGCCATGCAACAGAAGATAATATCATTAGCTGAACTATCACCATATATATGTATCTACTTAGGAAAAATCAAATTAGGCTACAATAGGAATTTTACCAGAGTAAGAAAATGGGGATTGGCGTAACACATTTAATGTGTTCTGTGAAGTACATTACAATATTATACTTAGTCATATGATATGACAGAGAGTGTTACAGGTTAATTACATGTTATGTGCCTCTAGCTTTGACATTACTGACTACAGAATAGTCATAACTTTAGCATTAAAAATGTAGTCATGCTGTGCATGCCACAGAATTTATTTGTATTTACACAGTCTTCATATCTTTTGGCAAACTTGTGAGTTGCATTTTCCTCAAAAGCTCAAGGATTCAGAATAAAAATGGTAAATCTTCTCCTTCCCCTTCATAAAATAATTTTATTTTTATTAGACACACTTTGTAAGTAATGTTAAATGAAGTAAATAAATAGTAGACATCTGACGTCTTACTTTTATTACCAGCTGTTCGTTATTTTAAGACCACAGACTGCACAGAGTAATTCCTGACTGACAGTGGTGAAAGTGAGAACTGGACCTTTCAGAGCTGCATTGGAGAGGTCTATCAGTGCAACAGTAATAATTCCATTATACTAATGATGTGTTTTACATGGCATTGTTGGTTTTTACCTGCACTATGCCTTTGGAGATCTGTGGAATATTTCTAAAGAGCATGCAAAAATTTACCAAAAAATGCAAGTTCAAGTATTTTATGTATAACACATACGTAAGTTTAACTATCAAGCGGGCTGGACCTTCAGTGAAAATACTTTATGTATCTACAAGCCAAAACCCATTGAAGACATCTACCTCTAATGCAACAGGACACATTTAAACAAACTTTGAGTTCAAAATAATACTGCTGTCAGAGTTAGTCTCTTTGACATTTACCCATTTGTACCCTGGTAAAAGTTCCACAGGGCAGTCAAATCAACATTCACTTAGAAACTAACCCAAATGGACTAATAATCAACTCAACATTCTTGTCTGAATGTCTCTGAAGCTTGCACTGGTGCTTTTACCCAGCAAACAGAAATGGGATGTGAACTAGCATCATGCTGGTGGTATGAAGCTAGACTGGTCATATACAGAAAGAACTTCCAGTCACAGCAACAAGGGAATCAACTAAAGGGAGAGAATTCATGTGTGCAAACATAACAGTTCTTATAAGAGCACTGAATGCTCAAGCAAATTCACACAGTGCATTCTTTACGGATGAGAGAGGCCTCTGATAGATAGACATAGTACCTAAAAACTAACTTATAATCATTTAACATAAACCGAGTAAGGAATGGCAGAATCACATTCTCCTCCAAGTGTGAAGTGCAGAGTTGAACAGGTAAAACAGCACCACATCCCATAAGCATACACACATACATACACCCTAGAGAAGGCAGCATCAGTCACACTCACAGGCAGGATCAAGTCAGGACTAGCACCACCCAAAGCACCACTGAAGCTCTGGTTAAACCAAGTCAAAACAGTAAGAGATGGGGATCCAGAAATTCTAAGTGGTCCAACCATTATTTTGCCACGTATTTTTAAGAGCTGAAAGCTCACAAGTACATCTGAAAGACTCGATAAAGGTCCTGGAACAGGTGGCAATGTTTGCCAAGTGCAGCTAGGATGAAAAATGATTGAGAAATGCTCGTATTATAATTACAGGGTGAAGGTCCACTTATCAGTTTCCATGTAGTTTCCTAATCTGCGGGGGCAGGGGGGAGGAAGAGCACAACAGCACCATCTTCCCAGATCTTATCTATTTTGAAAATAGCAATGAACAAATAAGGGAGCCAGCTGGACGCACCAGCCAGCAATACACATTAACATGCATGAGACCTCAATCATGGAATATCCTCCAACTTCTCCAACAAGTAGAAGGAGAAGATGGGGCACAAATTCATTTCAGAAGTGGCATTCGTGGCCTTATAGGGAAGCGCAGAGGATGGAGCTGACACCCCCGGCGGGATCCTTACGTGCAGCTCCCGGCCTGGACTCGCCGTGCCTCGGGCAGCTCCTGTCGGAGGTGGTGATTCTAGCCACAACCGGGCACCAGAAAGCCGCCGGTGCCCGCGGCAGGCCACATCACCCTCTCTCCCCTGAGCAAGCGGATCAGCCTCGGGAAAGGAAGATCCTCCTGCAAGAGGGCGGGCAGCGATTCCCGCGGCTCGGACGGGCATCCCCGAGCCGGGGCTGTATCCCCGCCGGGTGCGGGTGCGTGCCCGCCGCC
>VXBI01014045.1:0-51099 GCA_013397375.1 Toxostoma redivivum | reverse complement strand
TCCCTCCCTCTCTTCCCCCCTCCCTCCGATAAGTATTTTAAATGCAGCAGTTTTATGATTTACTTTGAACAGCACCAAAATAGAGTGTACTTGAGAAGAATGACTCTCAGCAATGAGGCTTAGGAGCACTAACTTCGGACAGTGACCTGAAAAGCTCATGTAGTATCACAAGCCTTTTTTATTTGCCCTCATGGTACCATTCATCTGTTAGAAATGCCTAAGAGGGGTAAAGTAGTTTTGAGGAGTCTCCATAGCTAGTGATAGTTTGCTGTTTTCAGCTGGTGTGTGGAATCCTGAGGACTACTGGGAGAACAGATTGAGTTACACACTTTTTTTAAAAATTAAAACAGGATGTTCGTATTTTATGTATCTGGATATAGAAAAAACAGGAGGAAGTTGTAAAATTTTTTCTATGATGTAACATTCATTTTTAGAGGCTTGTTTCTCTGAACACCTGTTTGTACTTTTTTGACATCTTTTCATCTCTTCTTGTTAATCTTGTTCACCTCTCCATGTTTTCATCTCTTCTAATTTAGAAGCACTGCACTGGAGACTCAGTCCCTCCATCTTTTTCCCTGTCCTCTCCAGCTGCACATAAGTGTCTTTGAGTCATCCCAGTAGGAATCTGGCTGTATCATTCATCCCATTGCCCTCTACTCCACTCCTGCAATGATCCCTTCAGAGACATGCCACATTTTTCATCCTGGCAGACAGCCCACTCTCCCATTCTGTGAATGGCCTGTAAAATTCTTCTAAAGGAGTCATGTAAACCCACTTCTTTTCTTATGGAATTCCTACCCTGCATTTTTCTCCTGTCTGCATATCATTCTATGATTTGGCCTGATTTCACTTTTTTTTCTATCATCCTCATGCCACCTTCTATTTTTGTTATTCCTTCTTCTCCACCCCTTTTTGGGAAAAGCTGCTTCTTATTTTCTGCTTTCCCTCAGTGCAGCTAAACCCTTCCTTGGGAATATCTTTGCTCTGGTAGCTTCCTTCCTACCTTTCTTCTGTCCTCACATTCTTCCACAGGCAACCCATCTAAACCAGGGAATTCTTTTGCTACTTTTCTCTGTCAGGTACCCTCAGTCTTGGGTTACCTACCAATTTTTTGTTCCATCATGGTGATGAATCTCTATCAAATTCTGTTATTCTCTACAGTTTCATTTAAATCTGCGGTCTCATCATTTGCTGCCTTTGTTAGGCCAAACCTTGCGCTACAATGGTTTGTGCTGGGTAGCCCTCTGTGGGGAGACATTTCTCTACCTCTGCACCTTCTCATTTATGTCATGCCAAGCCTTCAGTCATTTCCAGCTGCCTCTCTCTGTGTTTTATTACTGACAACATTTTCCATTTCACTGGCCTTAAAAGAAAAAGAACAATGTCTCTCAACAAGTCTGTTATGGTCTTTGCTTTATTAGTGAGATGGGTTGACCCTGAGACTGGATGCCAGGCACCCATCAAAGTCACTCTGTCACTCCCCTCCACAGCTGGACAGGGGAGAGAAAATACCATGAAAGGCTTATGAGTTAAGATAACAACAGGGAGAGATCACTCAATGATTACCATCAGAGGCAAAACAGACCCAACTTGGTGAAATTAGCTGAATTTATTAGCAACAAAAATCAGAGCAGGATAAAAAGAAATAAAAATAAACCCATTAAAAACAGCTTCCCCCCACCCCTGCCTCCTTTCCAGACTCTACCTGCTCTCCCAGAGGCCCATGGAGACAGGGAACGGGGGTTACGGTCAGTTGATCGCCCTTTGTTCCTGGTACAGTTCATGGAGAGGAGTTCATGCTCTGTTCCACCGTGGATTCCCTCTCAAAGGAAACAGTTCCCCATCAATTTCTCCAGCATGACTCCTTCCCATGGGCTATGGTTCTTCATGAACTGGTCTAGCACAGGGTGCAGTACCTCAGGAGCAGCCTTCTCCAGCCTAGGTTCCCCCCAGAGTCACAAGTCCCTCCAGGAAACCTGCTCCAATGTGGGCCCTCTCTCCACAGGGCCTCAGGTCCTGCCAGCAGCCTGTTCCAGCATGGGGTTTCCATGGCATCACAGCCTTTCTTGGGCATCCTCCTGATCCAGTTGGGGTCCTCCACGGGCTGCAGGTGGATCTCTGCATCCCTATGTATCTCCATGGGCTGCAGCGACACAGGGGCTTCACCACGGTCTGTACCAGAGGCTGCAGGGGAATCTCAGCTCTGGCGCCTGGAGCACCTCCTGCCGCTCCTTCTCCACTGACCCAGATGTCTTCAGAGATTTTCCTCTCACATGGTCTCACCCCTCTCTTCTCTGAGCACTACTACATCTGCACAATAACTTTTCTTCCTTCTTATATCTGTTATCACCAAGGTGTTACCACCATTGCTGATGGCTTGGCCTTGGCCAGTGATGGAGTGTCCTGGAGCCAGCTGGCACTGGTTCTGCTGGCCATGGGGAGAGTTTCTGGCAGCTTCTTGCAGAAACCACCTAATAACCCACCACTACCAAAACCTGGCCACACAAACCCAAAACAACTAGTAACTTTTCATAAAGTGGGGGACAAATGTAATAATTATGAAATTTATGCTTCTTTCCTTCTGCCTAACAAACATGGCAGAGTTCCTGCTTTAAATGTGGAATTTATTGGTCTTAACTGTGGAAACTCAAGCTGTAAGATTTTTTTGAAATCTTTGCAAAATTAAAAGCAAGTGTATGGGATTATATGCAAAAGTCAGTTACTAGCATCTGCTTCAATGCTGTATGATAGCGGAACAAAAGGAGAAGGATGGATTCAGAAGGATCCACAGCTAGGTAGTAGTGATAAATGCTACTCCACTGCCAGGAAAATTGTCCACTCAGGACATTACCATTAGAATTAGAAAGACTTTTTGAGAAATAGCAGGTTTTGTCATCAGCAATATCTAAATGTTGTCAAATGCAAACACCTGTATCCATTAAAGCATCAAGACTTAGAAGAGAATTAACAGGACAGTCGACAGTTTTCAGGAAGTTCCAGTTTCTGCCCTTTAACTATCAAAAGGGTTCAGTTTTTTGGGGAGACTTATCCATACTCAGCATCTGACAACCAGTCATAGGTCCCAATGACAGGACACTGCTTCATCCTCATTGAATCTGGATGAAGAAGGTTGTATACTCGGCCAGATAGTAATTGGTGATCCAGAAATATTGTTTTCACCACAAGTTTATATATTTTTGTCTGCTCTGATGAAAGTCAAAGGCCCAGTTTTTCACACAGTCACCATGATTTGAAAGCAACTTCAGAATGGTAATTCCAGGTGTCAGCTTAATGCCGTTTCTGAATTTTAAACCAGATAATCCAAAATGACCACCCTTAGAAGGCAGGTAACGTAGCTATTTTTTTCTTGTTAAGTGTTAGAAAGCTGCACAATTTGTTTCAGTTAATCAGTTCTACAACTGCATAATAATAGCAGCACTGAAATAGGCTCCCCAGGGCTGTGATCACAGCACCAGCCTGTCTGAGCTCAATAAGCCTTTGGACAACACTTTCAGGCATTGTGTTGTGACTCTTGGGAGTGTTGTGCACAGGGCCAGGAACTGGACTTGATGATCCTGATGAGTCCCATAGAACTCAGTTTTTCCTATGATTCCATAATTCTACAAACCATTAAACTGCATTCTGACTACTAAACAACAGAATTTTTTCCACTCCTTTTATTGAAAATCATGACATTTATGGCTTCAAACTTATCTCTTTTCAATTCTATTGCAACGAGACATGTGGCTGTCTTTGTAGGAAGTGAAGAATTTGCAATTTTATGACTGAATGTGAAAATTATCACTCTGTCTTGCCTGTTTTCTTCTTGTCTTGCTGCTGCTGCAGGGAACTCTCTTGTGTCAACCTTGTGTTTGACCTTACAGCACAGGTTACCCATGCCAACTAGGAATTCTTCTGTGGAGGGCACTTTGTCTGGCTATTCAAGCTGTAAATTAATTTTGCTTCTTAAATCATCATTGAAGCATCTCACAAAGATTCTTGTGCTGATGAGAGAGGGGGTGTACATTTGCTAGTGAGTAAGCAAAATGATAAAGTCTCTGAACCACTCATGCTGTTCATGGGAAGGAGAAGCAGTGTTGAAGGATGAGGTGTTGACCTTGGTGACTGGCCATAATTTTCAGATTACATTTCTAGCAAATCATGTGCTTTCTCCTTCCTTCCCTTTTCTAGCATTTCCATCCTCTTTGTCCAGGGAAGAAATTCAGACATTTCCTGGATTGCTACACAAGGACTTTCACATTTGTTTTCAACTCTTCTGTGACCTTTTTCCCTTGGAATACAATTTTGAGAGGAATTTAGAGGAGACAGGACTGCTGTGGAGCAAAGATGCTAATTGTCATGGGCATTGATGACAGGAGTAAGCCTTTGAGGTTTCTGGTTTGTTCCTTTCAATGAGGTTTCTGGTTTCTTCATCCACAGAGTGGTACAGGAATTCTCTTGGATTCATGGATGGTACAGATGGAAAAGTCATATTCAGTCATCTGGTTCATCCATCTCAGAGCACAAGGTTATTCAGCAGGACATATGTTTCTAATATTTTGTCCAACCTATTTTTATAGAGTGGTTGATGAATCATGGGGTTTACACCATCTCTAAAGGACCAGTATTCTATGTCTAATTGAATTTCAGTGCTGGGAAGATTTTGTCTGCTATAGGTTTTCAGTTTGTTAATTTTATTTTGTTACACTTGCTTATCTCTTCTAAACGCTTCCTCTTGTTTTCTATATTTGAGTTCTTCATCTGTATCTTTGGTCCTATCAGATAATGGTATTTAAACAGGGCAAGTTGTTGAAGCCTATCTTTATTTTTGCCTGGCAAGTTGCCTTATAAGATTCTCTGTACGTTAATGTATCACTTAACCTTCAGACTTAAACATTTTGGAAAGTTCAGCTGTATCCGAAGACTTTTGAGGCAAAAATACCCATGCTACTTCTGTGTTAATATAAGAAATATAGTCATAGTTGAAGCTCTGCAAGCCCATGTTTTGAAGCCAGGCTCGGAGATTTGGCAGGAAGGGTAGCTGCTTATAGCCAAAATGCATCTCTTGACATGAGTGAAAAATGTATTTTAGACAAATGATGAGTCCAAAAACAGAAGTCATCTCTCAGGAGTGTGGTGGGAACTTGTCAGAGCCTGCCTGTTGGCCTTTGAGTGTGGAAGACCAGCTATACTGCTGTGGGATGAGGGGATTGTGACTGTACCAGCTCTTTGTCCTGGTGCTGGACTGAGAAGCTCCCGGCAGGCCGAGTTTTTTTGTCTGAAAGACAGGTGTCTGCTAGGGAAGGCAGGAGCCTCCCTTGGATTGGAGATTGTAAACCCCTTCCCTCTGAATTAGTATAATTTTGAAATGCAGGGGCTCTCAGGCAAAGATACGGGGTTAGGAATAGCAGTTCTTTACTCGTACGTACACAAGGCACACAAACAACTCCAGCGGTGGCATCGACACCAACCAGAACAGGAACACAGCTCAGCCCTCTCGGCCGCAGGCGCTTTCCCCTTGGTGCAGTTCCCGTCACCACCAGCAGGGGGCGCTGGTGGCTCCCGGTGGGCAGGACAGGTGCGATGATCCCCGCGCGCCTGCAGGGGGCGCTGTGGCGCGGGCTGGGGGGGCGGGGGGTAATGGAGGCTGGGCCCAGACGGGAAGGGAGGGAACGGAGAGGCTTTGCTTCACCAGCCCTGGGGCACGGCTGGTCCGGTGCTCCAGCAGGATGCTTGGAAGCAGCAAGCTGGAATGGCAGGGTGCCCTAGCAGGGCAGGGGCGCGGGGTCCAGCAGCAGCAGAAGAGGCAGCTCCCGGCTGGGCTGTGGCGGTGCTAGCAGTGAGCCTCCTGCTCCAAAGCCAAGAGCGAGAGAGAGAGCAGCAACTGCCCCTGCTCTCCTTTTACCTGCTTCTAATCTTGAGGCGTCTCTGTCCCTCTGAGAGAAACTCCCCAAAAACCAGAGGGGTTCCCCTGCCCTGATTTTTCAAGTACACAGCCATCAGTGCTTCTTTAGCAACTCAGTGGGGAAAAATTCCACAGGTAATAGGAAAGGAAAGTTCAGGAAAGGAAAGTTCAGAAAAGGCAAGTTCAGGAAAATTCAGGAAAGGAAGGGCAAGTTCAGGCAAGGGAAGGGCACAGCAAGGCAAGACAAGACAAGACAAGACAAGGAAAAAGGAAAGGAAACCCCCAACCCCAAGAGCCCTGCCTTCCCTGAGGTCATGGGGCACCTACCTGGTGCTAGTACAAAGCTGACACCAGGGAAGCAGGAGAGGAAAGGAAGCATCAAAATAGACCTGAATAGAAAGAAAGGGAGAAATATATGTCCAAGCTGGGAAGAAGAGGTGAGAGCAGTACAGGAAAACAATACACTAGGCATAGGAAGGAGTACAAGACTCCATGTCATATGGACCTCTGCAGAACTGGGTGTACGATAACAGGTAGAAAGGCATGTATTTCTGTATCCTGTGGATTAACACCTATATTTTCAGTCCTAGTTTTACAGACTTAGTTTTAAGTTCCTCGCTCTTTTGTTTTGCCTCACCAGACCCTTAAGTAGCTTAATTCCCATTTCTCACCTCCTGTCCCATGTTCTCCTGAACATCTTTCTCCCCAAAGGTAGCTTGGGGAAAATCCTTTTTTCCCCATCTGCTACATCCCCATCTTCCCAGTTTGTGCTCCACTTCCTTTCCATAGCAAGCAATAGTATTTGTTAACAAATTTTGAGCTGTATTCCTTTATTAGGTACTATGAAGTGCAGTGAAATATGCAGGGTGACTGGTTTGTACATGGTAATAGGAATCATGTCTACTGTCATTTCAGTAACTATGAACACAGCATGAAAAATCTCTCAATAAAAAATACCCTCTAACCCTTCTCATTTCAATGGCCATTTCAGTAGTATATTTAATAGTAGTTCTGAGTTTTGATAGAAATCAAGATTTTATGAAACTATGTAAACAAACCTAGGTGAGATGAAGGAAAAATAAACATTGTTTTATGCTTTAAGAGGCAAAGCTAGTTCTGCCTTCAGGGATTTTCCTTCAGTAAAAGGCTAAAAGGCTGCCAGATATTAAGGACAAAGTTGTGGATTACAATATTTGAGTAACTTTCACTGCACTGAACATTACTAGGCCAGTCATAAAGCAATATGAATTTGCATTTATTAGTGTCCTTGCTATCAGTATCAAAGCTGCTTTTTAAGATCCTGGCGTAAGAACAGAGTTCACTGGAAAATCATTTACTGTGTCATAAAAAAACTCTTTTATTACTGAACTAGGGATGTTTATGCTACTGAAGTAGAGATGACATATAGGGAAATGTACTCTGTGCTTTTGGAACTCTGAATGGTTTATCATCTAATTCCTAATGCATGAAATTATTCTGCTGTTTGATTTCTTTCCAATATTTGTATTCTTTGATTCCTTTGCATGCAGTCATTTCAAGGAACAAGTATTGCTAATATCACCACGGAAAGTAAAGATAAACCATTTGCTACTGGTTACCCAGTTCCCAAATCCAGACTATTGTATCTTTAGTATGATTTATTTTGTTTTCTGAATAAAAACTTTTGTCTTGTAAATGAATGACTAGAAGACCTCTCTTTTGCAGAAAATATTGTATTTAACCAGATGTGTTTTGGGATTTAATGGGCCACGATTTATTTTGACCTATCACTTACTAAGCTATTTGTGATTGTGTCAAATACAAATGTGTACATTTCCAAAAGAAGCTCTACACAGTGGTCTGGTGTTAAGGAGTAACTTGAACACTTTAAAATATCGGAGAACATTCTGTTCAAGATCTACTCACAGTAAAATAATATTAAGAAAATTGTTTCCAGAGTCTATTTGAAAAGAATATTTTTTTTTATATTGAACTTTCAAAACCATATTTACCAAAAATTGGTTATACTGCCAAATGTCTTCGTGGATTTCCTTTGCTATTGAGGTAGATTTATGTAGCTACTCTTACATTAGTGTTGAAAAATTTAATGAATTAAAAAATAGGACTAAGTAATTTTATTTATATTTATGAGAATAAACTTTTTTTTCCTGAAATTATAAAGAGATAAACTTCTTTCACCTCTATTTGCCCTTGAAGGAAGTATTGCAGTTAATTATCTCTATCACATGCACACCAACACACATTGTACCCATTCATTTGCTCAAGCAATTAAATTGTACACATAGAGAAAAAAGAGACTTCTAATTGTAGCCAGAATTTAGAGTGGCAATTTTTTCTTCCTCATGCAGCCCAGAAGTCTCTGTAGCATGGGAATGCCAGCCCTCCTTGTTTTGAGTCCTTACTGTGGGAAGAGTGCTGAAAGCTGTGTGCTGAGGAATGAAGTGGACATGGTATATGAGTGAATTACTCATTACTAAGTGCACAAAGATTCCCTTGAAAGACTGCATCATCTTGAAGTAAACTGCACTTCACCTTACATAGAGTAATGACATCAAAGCCACCATCTAATGCTGTTTACACTGGCTGAATCACTGCAACTGCACAATCCTACCCACTTGTTTTCCCTCCTCGTTCGTCCTACTTGTGACTTGTTTAAAATACATAACAAGTACCTGCCTCTGGACAAGACTGCTCTCATTATTTCATTAAATAATGCAATATGATTCAGTCTTTATTTGGGAGGCTGGAAAGCACTGGGATGCTACTGGTAAACTAAAAAGAGAATATTAATTACAGAGGAGGGACTTTCCATGTAAAAAATCTGTCAAAAGAATATGCCACTGCCAGCTTGACTGCATTAGACTTCAGAATGTGTGGTCTGGGTTAGGACCTGGTAAAGTAATTAACAGCTGCATTGAAAAGTATGATTTGGCTAAGGGACTGGTCAAGGATTCATGGACACTCGCAAACTTCTCTGGTGATTTGTATATGCCTATATAACTTGTATTTTCTTGCCTCTAAAACATTAGGACTGTCCAGAATGAACTTGTTTTATCTCTACATCTTTCTTCTTGAACAGGAGGGAGAAGCCAGCAGGAAAAGCACTCGTTTAATTTAAGGGTTTAATTTAAGGGTTAACCAGGAACTATATAATTCCTTTTCAGTTCTGGTGGTCTCTCATTCCTTTGGAAAGACAACACAGCCTTGCGCTGGCTGCAGTGCACATGACTAAGTCTCTAAATCTGGATTTCCAGAGTTCAGTTTGAGAGGATAACCTGGTTAGAGGTCACCACATCAGAGGGGATAAGCAAGTCAGTCTAGAAGCCAAGACTGGAGAAAAGAATGTAGAAGGCTCTGGAAGGCCATTAAAAGACAGTCACTGAAGAGGCAAGAGCGGTCAGATAAGAAACTGGTCAGACTGAAGAAGCTTGAGAATTGCTAGTGACCCTTAGGTTTGGGACCAGAGAAGCTGCTTGATGGATGTTCTTGGTGGGAAGGACAGAGGAACAGTAAGGTGTCTATTCAGTTCCTATGTTCATCCAGAACTTGTAAGGAACCTTTGAAGGTGATTCTTCAGTCTGAAAATCTTGCAAAGGTTAAGATGACTGTAGTGCAGCTAGAGAAACCTGTAGGTAGTCAAATTCAAGCCTGCACTCCTATAAGCCCTCCTTGTTAGTCTCTTTCTTGTTCTCCCCCTGTAAGAGTTTGTCTCTTTACAGATATGCAGGAGCCCCAGATTGTCACAGCAGAGGAATTCAATGCCCAGCTCATACGTGCTCAGGCATACCACTAGTTTAGATTTTTGAATGAAATCAGTGTGCCTAAACTTCCTGAGATCCTGGTCCCAGAGATGCTTGAGAACACATTTCTGCACAGATTATGGCCCAAAGATCTTTACCACAAATGGCAACACACATGAGAGCTTCCCTGTTTCTAACCAGAGCTGGCCAGAATCTCAGTCCTGACAGAGACAGACATGGACACTTCTTGATTGAGATACTGCATTCACTGGTGAGAAATTGATCACTGATGTTTGGAAATGCCTATGCATGGAAAGACTGCATAAGAATATTAATTTTAATATCTCTAGCAGGAAAGGAAAAATGGATTGGGAAGACATTCAGTGTCATGAGTACTGTACCTCTGGACCCAGGAAGAACTGCATCCTAGTAGACTCCTAGTCTGTTTTGTTAAAATGCTGTATTATTTGCACAATTCCAGTCAACTTTTTGCGATCTCAAGAAATGTGGCATTTAACAGATTGGTTAATTTAAAATCAAGATATGGGTAAACCAAACCACTTAGTCACTGACAAATAAGCAAAGAAGTAGTATTATTTTAATGTTTGTTACCTCAGGTTTCCTGCCATATTCTCCAGCTGCTACTTCAAAATTTTCTTGTGTTATTACCAAATTGCTTATTTTAAAAAGTCATCATGCAAAAGCTGGCTGATTAAAAGCAAGTTACTCATCCAACCCATTACAGCTTTCATGAGTATCTGTCTCATAGCAGCTGGAAGAGTTATTTTGCTATAGTGGCATTTTCATTAAATCTTCTATTTTAATTTCTGTTTATCAAGCTTTATTTCTCCAAGGATCAGTTGTCTTACAAATATATCCCATATTCTTTTGATTTTGCCAACCATTTTCTTTGAGGGGGGAGGTATAGTATGAAAACTCTACTAATGACTATCAACTTGTCCCTTTAAAATTCATATTCAATTTCTGAGTTTTCACTGCATAGATTTGCATTCTTGCTGATCAAAACCCCTTCCTTTTGTACTTTATTTGCCTGAGCAATTAATTCTCTCTAACACATTGCTATTTGACTTGAGTTTTGCTATTTGACTTTCTTTTCCACCTATCTATGATTATGAAAACCTGTCATGGTTATGAAAGAAAGAATATTGTAATGTTGTTTTGAAATTAGATGTTCAAAGCTTCCATGCTTTTTCTTTGGTATGAAATAGAGCCCACAAGTCTCTGTCCCTGACATGTGAATTGTGGAAAATTCAAACAATTTTGGGGACTTCAGAAGACTTTTGAAACCTCAGTTACAATTGAGACTTCTCTTTTCTATAAGTATTCATTATCAATGGAGTGGGTGAACAGAAAATTTTCTTTTGACAGCTCCAGGATAAGTTCCTAGTATCAGTAAAGGGAGTTACTTTAGAAAATTAAACCCATGTTGTCAGCCTTTTGTTTTGAGCAAAAATGTAATAATCTTTCCAGAGAAAGATGGCACAATGCTGTCAAAATGGTATTAAACTTTGAGATATGTAGTGTGTTCGTGATCAGTGTTATCAAGATTGGAGACAGTAAAAGTAATCACAACAAATTAAGATAATACCATCTAGTTTGTTCTATAAATCTTTGATCAACACACAAGAAGCTTATCTGCAAACAAATCTAGTCTAATTTTAGCATAACACTGGGATGGACTATTTGAAGTGAGTAGGGGTTACATTTTCAGTAACATTGTTCACCTTCCTTTTTAACTTTTCCAAATAATAATTATTTCCATAAACCTAAATCAATTTGAGAATCTGTGGTGGACTATTTTCAGCTTCAAAATAGCACTTTGTATTTCTGATACAATCAGATAACTGCAATCCAGAGGTAAAATAATCATCTCTAAGAAGCAGGCCTAGACAGAGCAAACATCCTGATAGCAACAGGAGAATTATTTTCACTCCCAAATACTTTCCTTTACAGATTATTAGGAAAAGCAGTTGTCATCTAGTATTCATGTGGAAACTAGAAATTGCTTGTCATGAAGAGGATCTATCTTTTCTCTTAAAACAACACTTGTTGGTACAAGTGCTCTAATTTTGAGTTTTATAAGCAAGCTAAGAAGGTAAGAAGAGCAGTCTGCTGCTACTGCAGAGCATTTTGGTACCTAGCACCCAGAGTACAAACAAGACAAAAACAGAGAAACAGCTCTTCTAGATAATTTTGTCATTTCCACAAGAAATAAGAAAGAAAGAAAGAAACTGTGTTCATTCTTTGTCTGTTGGGTCTCCCTTACAATGGCAAACCTTTTCATCTGTCATTTTCCAGTTCCAAGAAACTGTAGGACACAGTGGAAGTGCTAGAATAGCATAGGTCTTTGCACTCAAGGTGAGGGAAACCACAAACAGCCATGCAAAACTGTGCTACCTCCTTTCAGGTATGAAAGCTGAGTCCTCAGCCACTCAGTCTTCTCTGTCGCAGAGATCATGGTCACTATGTATGTACCAGGAGATTCTCTGTGTTACTGAGAGAGTTATAAAGGAATATGTGGCTCTAGCAAAGATAAAATACTCTCTCCTTTCAACTCAGTCCAAAGGCATTGGTGTCAGAATGAGCTTTTGAACTTGTGGCATCGATAATTTTTCACATTATTAGTCATATGTACCCTCTTACTTATGGTTACTTAAAGAAAAGAATACAGGATGAAAGAAAGGCCCAGCTTTCTATTCATTCAGTGGCAGAGCTGTTCTCACAAAATGCTTTTTATCATCTCTAGGGCACTCATTGACTGTGGCTGTGAGCCCAGACCACGACGAATTGCAGGCGTATTCCAATAAGCATAATGCAACAAATGCAGAACCGGTGGAAGAGACGAGCCAGTTAGCCATAATTTCCAGTTAAAAAAAAAAAGTTTTCGACTTTGAAAAAGATTCATCAAGTATGAAATGGATGAAATCAGTGTGTTTTCTTTGCAGCGAAAATCACTGTGATTATTTTATACTGACTGGTTACTTTGTTTTCTGTTGGTTATTTTCTACTCACTTCCTTTTGAAAGTAACAGTTGTGTATAGTAGTCTTTCCAGCTGCTTGGTGGGATTAGTAATCAGAAATAGACCTTGATAGAGATTTTTTAAAACTGCAATATGTTTAACCAATAAAACAGGGGTAGGCTTAAAGGAGACAAAGGCAGAACTTCCATAGTAGCTGACCAGGTACTATATTGCCTATTTCTGAAGCAAAAATTGCTCAGGTTTTCTCATACAAATCAATGTTAAAGTATTTACTTACCTTTTCCTCAAAATAACTTTTCAGTTTCGTAACTGGAAAACAGACGAGCACAGACAATATGCTAAGCATGGAGTTAAATAGTGAACCGAGTCCTTAATCTGCCCAAGAAAACAAGAGAGAGAAGACTGAGGCAGAAACTCTTATGGTCATTTGCATTTTTAATACTTTGAGATACCATTGTCAATCTCTTATTACATAGTGCAAAATAATAAATACATCGTTAGTCATTAAAATGAATGAAACCCATTCAGATCAGGTATGCCACAGAATGCAACAACTTCAGTTAGACTTGGTTAGATTAAAAATATTTAGAATTTCCTAGTCTCTTCTGCAAAAACTTCTAAGACTTCTTTCTGTTGTTTTCCTTTTTTTGTTGTTGCTGTTGGATTTTTTATGTGCATGTGCGTGAAGCCAAGGTATGTCTGTATAAAATTTAATAATTTCTGCCCAAAAGAGATCCTATATTCAAAGCTGGGGCTGCTTTTCTTCACTGAAACAACATTACCAAGCATCAGTCTAATTTAATCATACTGCAGTTCACTTTTTCTTCTTATATTCGAACATGCAACTCATTAAAAAATTTTAGACAGTGAGGTTCCAGTGTGGAGGAAAAGTGAATGCTTTGCTCTATTTTGTTGTTTCCAAGTGGATCCCCAAATGCAGATAACCTGCTGCTCAAAAGAAAATTATACCCCATGTCCCAGAACAACAAATAAACAATATTCTGCTGTGTGAAGATTGTCTCATAAATCTCTCCCATTCACAACTTCCTCATCATCTTTTTACAGTGGCACTGGGACCATTTTGTCCAAACTGCATTTTGCCTTTGACTTAGAGCTGGTTCTGGATTTGTATCTAGCAGATCAATCCACAGAGTGCCATGCCTATGGATATGCTGTGCTTACATGGGAATTGCCATACACATGCAGGAAAAGGGATAATTTGTGTGGGGAAGCTGAAACATCAGAGCCTTGCTACACTGAAGTGCAGCAGTGATGCTGAAGCCCCTGTGATAACCCCCAGCCCCTTCTCTGTGAGACAAAGCAGACAGTGCTTGGCTCTCCCACTGCCAGTCTGTGTGCTGGACACAGCCCTGTTCTGCCCCACAGACAGTTGGCAGAATTGGGTTTTATCTTCCCTGTTGAGAGGTTTTATGATGGCTTTGTTTTAATGTAATTCAGAATTTGTGTACAAGAACATAGGAGATTTATGAGGATCTATCTGCTCTCTCTTAACTGAGCTGAGGTACAATGAAGTACTAAATATCTTTATCTGTCTTTAGGTGGCATCACTTCCACCTGCAGAAAACCTTGGGGGCTCTGAGTTACAGAAGAAGAGCAGTAAGAGGTATATTTAGTTATTAAGTAATAGCTCTCAAATTACTTTGCAAGTAGAAAAAAAGGTGGGGAAAAAAAAAAAAACAAAAGAAGATAAAATAATTGTTAAAAATCCCTTTGTTTGGAATGGAAGTATTCCAGAAAGAAAGTGTTACTTCTTGCTATCTCTTGTGATTTTAAACATTAATCTTGCATCATATTTTTCTTATGAAGCAAGTTGTTGAGATCAATGCAACACTTTTTTTCATAAGGCATTTTTTAAGGAAGTAGGGGTAGAAGGTACATGAATGAAGGTATACATGAGGTTTAGGAATTGTCAGCCTGAAAATAAATCATTCTGCAGAATAGGATTTTTTGTTCTCAGGGAATGCAAGACTTCCGATTACAAATCAAAACTGAGATAAAGCATTTATTTTTTATTGTTTCAAGATGAAGCCTTGCTACCTGTGTTTAGGGAACCACTTAGAAAGTGGCAACTAGAGGGAGTAATGGATAATACTTTTCCTTTAAGTTCTTTTGACTAAAGTAGTCTCCAAAGATGTCTTAACTTCCTAGATTTCCTGTGCAAATTTTATTCACACAGGAAGTGCAATCACATGTCCAATTACTTTTGCCACTGAAAGATGTGTATAGAGCAATTTTATTTCAGTTTGTATTTCCTTATTCCTTCTGTGAGATATTTGGTGAGTACATCTGAGGCGCAGTCATCCTGGGGGTATTCCCAACTGATGTTAATGTAATGACACCATAAGTGCTACTATTTTTCTGTTTCAGGACATCTCTTCCTCTAACAGCAAAAGCCATATAAATTTATTTGTCATGGACTGGGAAAAATTAGGATTTTGCCTTGAAATCAAAGCATCACTGTGATCTGATATGCCCTTTTATATTAAAACAAAAAAAAATTGGGCAAGTTGTCATAGTCATAAGCAGAGGCTAAAGAGGAATTGCAGTTTATCTCATGACAATGTTATCAAAGGCTGCAAAAAAACCTCAGCTTCTAAAGGACATCATTCAGTGAAGTGTTTGTAAAGGCGTGGTCTCTATGTTTGTGCTGTCTGCTAGTTTTCACCAAGATGCCACTTTGTTTTCCACTGTGCAGCCTGGATAACATGAGTCACAGTGGAAAATATTAAATTAGTTGATTTACTTCTTTATGCACTGCTTGTCATGCTTTACTCAACATGCATCAATAAACAACATACTACTATGTCTTTCAAAGTGCAGTGTGTGCACTGTGTTCCAGTTCAGAAACATTTTCTTTTCACATTAGCAAGTACTTTAATAATAAAAAGAGTATTGTATTCTCTTATTGAACCAGATGTTGCAATAACTTATTATGGCTTCATGAGCAAGCATTCAGTATTTCACTATAAAGGCTCTAATTATTCTGTCTGCACTTACACTTACATAACCTTCATTTGTAATTAAAATCTATTTCTGTCTTAATTTCTGACTTGATTTTCTTAACTGGTGATATCAATGCAAATGCCATTTTATGCACTCATAGCCACATGGTACTAAAGCTATACATACATACATGACTAAGCACTCATTACCACAAATCAGAAGAAGCTTGGTATGATGTTTTTTCTTCTTATATCTTCAAGATTAAAATCTCTCAGTGAATCATTTTCCTATATTCTTATAATATATCTGCAATTGCTGGCTTCTAAGTTTCACTGAACACCATACTAATGTGGTTTTGATGTAAATTCAGCAAATGAACAATTTATGGTGAGAAGAAAAGTCTGCCTCATAATTTGAGCCATATTTTCTCTGTTCCCTCAAAGATGTAGAGTATAATTTTGAAAACAGCTGTTTAGATTGTAGATTATTCAGTTAATCTGACTCATCCAAAAGTTTAATCATCTCAGTCCATCCACTCCTGACAAGATCACATTTAGGATGGCTAGCACCTGAACGTGGAATATGTCACTTTGACAGTGCACTTCTGTTTCCTTGGTGACAGAGTTGACTAAAGAAGGGCTTAATGTCATGAAGTACCTTGATAGCCTGTAAAGTGTCTTATGATAATTGTAATAATTCATGTGATTGTAGAGCTGGGACAAGAGGTCTTCTGAAGGAGCACAGGACTGTCAAACCTTCCTGCTGTTGTGCACAACTGCATAGCCATAGATGGTTCTTCAACTTGTCCTTTAGCCCATGGCAAAGTTCAAGAAGCATTTGCTCTTTTTACATTTGCAATGATTATGTGTGCAGAGACAGCTGGTACAAGAACAATGCTTTCCAAAACTCCCCTGATTATTTTATAGCAACTGCAGTGCATAAGTTAGCCAGTATGTCAGCACAGGCATTTAGAATGAAAAAAGGATCAGAAAGTAGCAAACTTTCTGGAATAGCTTTTGTAGGACAAAATATGGGCACAGTGGGAATGTAAACCCCTTATCCTTTTTTTTACACAGTTGTGCCACCCTGCTTTTGGTCACACTGGCACTTAGTAGGTAAAGACATTGATCTTGTAGAAGAAGAGCACTGTCCTTCAGCCTGCAAGTGCAAGTCCAGCAGCCAGCCTGTCACTCTTTACTATGCTCTTACACTTCTCCCATGTGATCGTTTTTTATTGGTAAAACCAAATGTTATTAAAGGGTAAATTAGGTTTTCTAAAGTGTAGGAGAGGGAAGTTATTAAAGTGGGAAATGTCTTAGGTGAAGGAAATAAGAGCTCTGCCTCTCTAAAGAGGTAAATGGAAAATGTGTGCCCCGCCTTGATACCTTGGTACCTGCATATATGTGAGTGTGGCTCTGTAATCAAGGACTTTGGACTTGTTTCCCCTATGGTTCCTGCATTTCTTTTGGTAAGGAGAGTACAGGTATTACCATTGATGCACCCAGTGGTCCACAGCTGCTGAAAGGGCCGTTCTCTTGTGCCACTTTCCATCTCAACTGTTAATGGTTACTAATTAGTGGTTATAAATGCTCACCACGGTTGAGTAAAACATTTCTAGCACTAGCAGTTGATATTCCAAAGTAAAGGGCATGCACTTACTTGGGTTGCCCAGCTTTGTGTCTGAAAGAGTTACTTCCCTTTTTTGCTCATTTTAGCACTTAAGGACCAGAATGAGTTTTAAATATATAAGTTTTTCATCTATTCTTCAAAGATTCAGATCTGAGAGAGTATGATCTCCTCCTCATTCTGCCTCCAGGGAACTAGTTATACTGGCTACAATAATTCCTGTCCTTCGGAAATGAGGATGTGGCAGTGCTGTGTACCTGGGGACCACAGCATGTGCCTGCCTTGTCCTGTGTCCAGCCGTTGTGTCTCAGGGGGCAGTGGATGGCCAGATCATGTGTGGGAGCCCAGATCCCCTCTGCTCCACAATCATGCCTTCAGAGAAAGCTGATAGGGTGCCCTTTATAAGAAAAAGCTGACTGATTCAACCAATGACTAATGCAACACAGTTTAGAATCCAAGTGAGATGGTTTGGGCAGCAGCAATAGAACACTAAGCCATCATGTTTCTTGGGTCTTAAGTAGGAAAAAACCTCACCTTCCCACAAAGTTTTCTTCACTGAAGGAATCTTGAGATCACTGATAAGAAGGCTAATAGTTTCCCACTTCTTTCTAAAAAAACATCCAGCTGTTCAGGCTGCTGAAACACCCATGAGCCATGTGAAGTAGCCCTGAGATGACAGAGGTATCAGCCTACACCTCCTGCAAGGACAGACTGAATGTGCTAGAACTGTGACTGCTGTATAAGGCTGGATGGCACATAAAAGAGTAATCTTGAAAGTTTCGTGACTCACAGGAGCTGTAGTGTGAGCATCTTTTTGAAGCTGTGTTGCTGCAACATTTTATTCTGTTGCAAGGCTGTGTGCTGGCCCATGCAGTCTGTCCCCTGTCTACATCAGAGCATGACCTGTGACTCAGCTCAGGAAAATCTGCTTTTAGAGAAAAACTAAGAGAGCTTTAGCAGCAAATGTTTCACAAATGAAAAAGTTTCTATTTCAAGTAGCCCAGTTCTACACAGCCAAGGAAAAAGATCTTGAAGATATATGACATGAACCATTGCCTTATTCAATCTTATAAAGGCTTCCTGGGAAACCTAAAGTAAACAGCAGGTGTCTATTTAATAAATAAAATAAATATATTAGAAAAATCCTCTAGCTACTTTGGCACATTGCTCTATATGCAACCACTAAGAAACTTCAAATATAAAACCGCAGTCATAGCTTTGACCCAAGCAAATGAACAGAGCTTCCTTTCGTCACTGAAGAGTCCCCAAGAAACCAGATTTGTTTCTGGCTTCTGCTACAGTCTATCTTTTTATTGTTTCCTAACGATTCTTTCTTTCTTTTTCAGACTGAAGTTGTTTATGGAAATACTGCAATATTGAAGAAGAATACTGTTCAGAGTTTACAACACTATATTTGGAACATGTGCTTTTGAAAAAATAGGAAAAAAAGGAAGAAGCAATACCAAAAAATAGGTATTAATTTTCTGAGGGATATTTTCCCCAGAGCTGTGTTGTTTCTATACCCAGAGATAAAGGAAACTGCCTAAAGGTCAGAAGTACAATTTGAAATTTTTGGTAAGACCAGGAAATTTTCAGCTTCTCCTTCAAAAGTTTCCTCTGCTTCTCCAGCAATCATAACATTTCAGAGGGGGGAAACAAACACAGTTAAAAATAGAGTGAAAATCTCAGTGGGAGAATAAAAAGATAATTTTATCACTCTTTCTTCAAGAGCTCCCTAGTACTTTCATCAAGTTCTTTGTAATATCAGGCACCATTCTGACTTTATTTTTAGACTGGACTTACAAAAGCTACAGAGTCTAAGGCAAAAATGAATATGTAGTAAATGAGTTTCAGTTTCCCATTCTTTCAGCATTGCTGTGGGTGGCTATGTATGCGCTTTGGTTCACATTTTTCTCTTCTGTGAGTAATTCCTCACAGCCACATTTAGCTTCTTGAGGTGCATCCTAGTTCTATTTTCCTGGATTTGTACGATTTTTATGGTTCTGCTGCACTTGGCCTCCTAGAATGGTGGCCAGGAATAATGAGACTTGTTCCTTGCCTTCTTTCAGGCAGATAGTAGTGAAGAAGAGTCCCCCTGTCCCAGCTGATGTTGCAGATGAATCAGAGCACCAACCCAGACAGCTTGTGCTATGTCCCCTGCTACTGAATCAGTCTTGCTTCTGGCAAAATTGAAGGTTTTTTTGGCTACACCACACAATACAGGTCATGGCTTGTCGGACAGAGTCTCCTTGGCACATTGTTCCACCCAAGTAGGTCAGCAAATCAAACTGCTGCTGTGTGTCCAGAAAAATACCAAGCCTTGGCTGTCTCCTGATATGGGAGCAGGTAGCCAGGAAGCCCCTTTCTATCCATTAGCTCCTACTGCTTTGCTTATCTCAGGGATGTGCTTTAAACTTCAAACTATTTCTCATCAAGCAGCACTGCTTGACAGAGGTTTTTCTGTAACCTCTTACATGTCTTCTTTCTCAGTATAAATGCTAGGAGTTAAGCTTATAACTATGTTTTCTTGCATCAGGCATGGTCTACTTCTGCCATCAGTCACATCCATTTACTTTTCCAAAGCTTCTTCCAGTATGAACTTCCACAGTTGTATCCTTTGCATTCATCTCTTTAATTATTCTTTTCTTTTGAATTTAAGCCTTATTAAAGGGTGCTAACAACAGAATGTTATATTTAAGGTGCAGATTGCTATGGGAGAAGGAAAAGTCAAACGTGTTTTTTGTATTTTTTCTGCCACTCTGAGCCATTAAAAACACAGCTAAAATTAACAACAAATTTAACTGATTATCACATGGCAGCTACTTTACCTTTTTTCATGCTTAGATATATTTACTCATGTTACACCTATCTCCAGGTGGGACTTTTTTGTCCAAGTAAGGACACAAGGGCCAAGATGAGACTGAGAGAGAATGATCATCATCCGATCCAGTGTGTGGCTGAGGTGAAGACCTTGTAAAGGGGAAATCAGCTTCATCCCCACCATTCCTGAGAGTTGGGACTGTGGGTAAGCAGTGTATGGAATGCCTGCTGAAATGTCATTTCCAGCCCTCTGTGTTAAAGCACAGGGTCTCTCAGTGACCACTTTGTGGCCAGTATTTTGGTCTGCACTGGGTCTGTAGCCTCTCAGCTGATGCTGCCCCTGATATTTGAAATGCTTCAAATGGATAATGGAAGTTTTGTGGCTCTTCTCTTGGCTAACTTCTGTCTTCATGTGTGAATTTTGCTGGAATCAAGGGTTCACACTTCCTGTCAGAACAGGTGATTCCTGTTTTCCTTTTCCAGTATTAAAAAAAGATGTTTGGATACTCAGAAAAAGACAGAAGTTTTGTGCAGAGTAGAAACTTTAGCTCATCATAACATGCATACATTGCATACATGAGGATGATTTGTTAAAAGTCTTCCACAGCTACTCTTCCAGGCCTACAGCAGGAATATAAATACCCTGCTGAAGAGTTTTGCAGGTAAGTTCTAGCCAGGCATATTTTGTTGGCAGGGAAGACAGATGTGTGCATGTCTAGCTCTGAGCCCATCTCCTGTCACAGGCAATTACTGGTGAGTGTTAGGTCTTCACTGCCTCTTACCTAAAGAAGGCATGGCCACATTTTTTCAGTTTTTTGTTTGTTTCCAGTCTATCCGTGGCTGTAGCATGCTTAAGAATAAGACCACACATACCATATTTTGGTGTTTTTCTTCTACCTCTCTTGAGTGATTGAAGCAAACAGAGTCACACTACTGCCATCACCCCAGAGCACCTCAGGAGCATTACAAATATGAGACACATTCCTTCATGCTGCTATCTGACAGGATTGAATTTTTGCAACAACTCAGCAGAAAAACACCAACTGTGCCTGTTCAGCTGGACTGCTCAGTGAGTCTGGAAGGCAGAGCCAAGGTTTCGCTCTGACCTTACACAACTGCTTCTGTGGGGAATACAAGTGATAAGCAGGCTTTTGTTTTCAGATTGTGCATTTATTTTCAGATCTATTAAACCAGGCCGTAATGCTTCAAGGGTTTAAATGTGATTATTTTCTTCTGTTGGCAAATAGTCCTTTTGCATTTAATTAGTTAATTATGTGCAGGGTCTGACTGGTGCTTAGGTGTGTGTTGTTGGTGGGACAACGACACTGTTGATGAGCAATAAAATATTAATTTAACTAGAAAGACCTTAAGTGAGAGAGCTGTGACAAAACCTGTCAGAGCCATGAAGTGGTAAAATGTCAGTTTTGCTGATGGGAACTAAATGAGAAATATTATATTAATTCCTTTCCATTTTGAGGTTTTAGACCAGATTTTAAGTGAATGACCATAACTAAGTTTAATCAACCTACTCAAGCTTGAATGTCCAACACTTCCAGACTTTCTTTTTTCCAGCATATATTAAGTTCTTTTGTTTCAGCTCAGTTTCAGTGTTTCTATTGTCACCAGTTGTCACCATCAGCCTGTGAACTAAATCAATGCAGGTCTAAATTAAATCACATCACTCATATTGTTTGAGACAAGCTAGCCTAGTGATTGCTACAGTGAGAAAAGACAAAATTTTTCTTCTATGTGATTGTTCACTGATATAATGTTCCACACTGTTAGGGAAAGATCAATGATAAGAATGGTCAGTCAAAAAATCAACATTCTTTTGTGGAAACTGACTTTCCACAAAAATATTTTACTGTTGGCAAGATATTTTCTGCTGAAAGGTTTCTATTTTATAATTTAAATTCAAAAAGCCAAGGGAACAAAGCCAGTTTTCAACACATAAAACCTGAGCAAAATTTTTCATTCTCCATAGCTTCAATGGAATAAAGAACTTCAAGAAACGATTACTAAATTAAAACAGTTACACAAGATATTATTCCCTTGATAGGCCCCCCTGCTCCCATAATTTAATGGATGATTTGACTAGCCATACTTTTGAGGAGCTTTTTGAGCAAAATGAAAGGGAAAAAATTTTTAAAAAGAAGGAATATCAGTATTCCTTTCAGATATATAGTTGTTATGTACTGTAATTTATAAACCTTTTATTTAGTGTCCATTTTATGTAGATCTTTGGCTCCTATTTTCTCAATCTGCAGGGAAAAATCTAAATAAGCCACAGGCACCAGGGATTTTGGACAAAGGTTTTCCTATGGCACATGCTTGCTTTCAGTTGGACACTAAAGGCTGTCTGTGGGAGATACAGTTCTCTCCACAAAATGTAAAACTCTGCAGTTGTGTAAAACTTGGGTTTTGGAGAGCACAAATAAAGATAAAGAAACATAATTCTTACAGAAAGTTTGCTGGGGTGTACCTTTTAGAGATCACTTCCTGGGAACATCTACCATGCATGAATCCATACAATCTGCCAAGAGCTGATAACGTCTCCTCACCTATCCCAAGAATATTTTAACTAATTTTGTATTTAGATTGATAGGATTGTTTTCACCCTCAGTAACATGAATCCCAATCAATGACACACAGAGTTCTCTGCTCTCCAACCTGCCAGCAGCACGAGGGAAGTTTAGATTTTGTCCTGGTGTTGCCTCCATCATGTTTCATTCACAGTGTTAGACACCTCTGAATGTAAAATATGGTTCAGACAGTTGATAAATGAATACTCTGGGTAGGCTTTTTTGGCAAGGTGAACAATGGAATAGCAATTGTCCCAAAGATTGTCACTGGTTGACACCTTGCTTTAATGTTGCTGTCTGGACACTCCTTGGAGAATAAGGAAGTGCCATTTAAGACCTTTTTTTTTTTTTTTCAGAATGAGAACTAGCCAGTTTGAAGGAATTCTCAGCATCAGGGCAGCAACCAGCTAATTAATTTGTACAGTGACCATTTTTCAATGTATGCAAGTGAAGGTGCTTATTGTACATAGCCTAGGTGGTCATCTCACACTCACTGTGCTTGGCTTGTTCATAACCACTACTACAACTACCAACCTACACTCATCTTTAAAAATTGAGAAATTCACCATAGCAACAGAGATGTCTCACCAAGTTTTGCCACAATCACAGGGTTTTCTGGGTTTTGTGGTTGTTTCCACTTCTCATTGGCCAGAAGGAGCAGGGGAGTAAATACAATGAAGCCCTGGATTCAGGTTAGCCTAGAGAATGAGAAGTGTAAGATCTGAAGGTATAGGAGTCATGACTCTTCTCCATTTAAAGGAGATTGATTTTCTTCATAAAGATTGTTCCAAAAGCAGTACATTTGGCCTTGATGTACAAGTCCAGACTTGTCTGACAGAGAGCAGTGTTGGACCTTCTGACTTGAAGTTTGTTACAGGATAAGGTGTTTGAAAATAGGACATTGTATGAGAATGCTGCAGATACAGGAATGGGTGTAGAAAATGGGTAGGGTGGAGTCAGAGGAATGAAAAACCTTGTTAGATCTTGTCCCCAAGCTGCACCAATGAAGCTGCTTCCTGCTTAAGCCTCACCAAGACACACCACAATGTAGGTATCTTAATATTTAAATATCTTTCTGCATAAGTAATAGTGAGGCAAAGCTTTGAAAGATACACACTTTTGCTTAAAATTAGAAAGTGGTGATTAGAGACTTGGGATTAGATGTTTCATCCTTTTGTAAATTTCTCTCCAGTCATTTACCCTGCAACCAGGAGGTTGAGTGGGAAGGAAAGCGCACACAAATTAGGTGTAAGACACTCAGTGTAGTGAGTTGGTAGCCTATATCTGTTTTTTAAAATGTCTAGATATTTGGGAACTTGCATCTAGACATTTCAACATTTCTGAAGATTTTATACTGTCTATCAGTAGTACAGTTTTTGAACCTATTTAGTTAGATTAATTCCAAATTGCTTGATTGACTGTCTATATATCTTTTTTTCTCTAACTCACTTCTCTACCCACCCTCCCATTAAAAACGGTGTACTAGGATTGACAAAATAAACTTTGGTTGTAGTGTGAATCATATTTAAACTGAGTAAATAAATAAAGATAGTCACTGTCAGATGTTTTGATAAGGCTTTCCATGCTGAATGACAATTAGACCAAATTGCTTCATTTTAATGGCTATTCTTTGTTAAACCTCACCTAAACCTGCAGTGGCAGTGTTTGAGGACTGCTCTTTCATTATATTTGATTAGGCATGAGCTCAGTAACAACCGAGCAAAATATATTTTAAAGAAAATGCTAAACTCTAATTATGACTGGTTTGACTGACACTGATGAATAACATTCATACAGCATGGCTCTGCCTGGTCTGATATTAGCATAAGAACATTAGGCAAAACCCTATTAGAAAGCTAACATATATTTAAAAGCTACTAAGTTGAACCTCTTATGTACATACAAATGCATCCTCTTTTCATCATCATCATCTGTAGCTCCTGCTCCATTTGCCAAGGTAATTTGTTCATTTATACCTGATTTGTGCAGCTTCAAACCATAATTTTTGCAAGGTAATGTAGCTACTATATAAAAATGACAGGAAGTGGGATCAGTTTGCCTGGAAGACGCTGCTTGGCTTGGAGCATGCTGTATTAAGTGTTCTCCTCTGAATAACTGGACATCAGCTCTCTTGTGAAGACTTTTGTCAGGCTCTACATGACTAACCCTTCTTCACAGCCAGGCACTGCATCTGAAGGACCATTATTTCACATTGTATCTGAACAGGTTCATGTTCAAAGAATGGAAATTGGGTGACTCTGGAGTCAAATGAGGAAAGCTGGTAGTGATTCATGAAGCTGATAAAATTCAGATTTCCCCAGTCTGGAGAGAAATTCAGCTGGATTCAGATCCACTACATGAGTCAAAGACAGTTGTGTCCAAAATGTTATTTCTTAACTGAATTTATTGCTTATGAGGCAAATGTACACCTTAAACTCTAGAGGCTGTGTAAGCAATGCAAACTCCTTTGCATGAGAGAAACAGATTTCTGTCTTCCATCTGCCTGTACTTTTCTCACTGGTATATCTAGACAATGGAGGTAAACATGAGAGTAATATTAAATATGTTCACCCATTCTGTTAATGATGTGAAAGACCTCCTCCTTACTTCTTCATGGTTCTGTTATGATCTGGTCAAGAAAAAATGGCTGGACTGTTGACAAAGCTTTATTTGAAATTACATTTTCAATGTACCAGAATGTCTCACCCCAGGCTTGTAGATGAAGTTATTCCTCAGTCAGGATTCTTATGAGTATATCTGGTTTTGAAGCTTTTTATTCTGCATCTGTGCAGCTTCAGATGCAGTGGGTTGTAGTAACCAAGCAGATCATGAATCATGGTAGTAAGGCTCTGGTCCAAAAGGAAATGACACAGAGTTTTTGGCTTAAAGATGGAGGGAGGCATTTCTTGCCACTGTTGCTATTGATGTGTTCCTGAGCAGTAGCTGACCTGACATACACATGCTCCCTATTGGCCCATTAATGAGAAAAAGAGCAAGTTCTGTTTCCTGACTAGCTCCCTGACATTTCTTCTCTTCATACTAGTACCAGTTGTGGCCTGTTTGAGCCCACCTTCAGGTGGCTGCTTGGTGTGCACATGAGGTCAGTGCAGTACTGGAGTGATCATTCTGGCTAAGAGCCATGATTCTGATGCTGCTCTAATCTAATGCTGAGTTCCTGCTAGAGTCCATAATGTCATGAAGTGGCCAATGAATCAGAATCACAGAATGGCCTGGGTTGAAGAGACCTGAAAGATCATCTGTCTCCAACCCCTCCTGCCATGGGCAGGGACAACTTCCACTATCCCACGTTGCTCCAAGTGCCATCCAGACTGACCTTGAATACTTCCAGGCATGGGGCAGCCACAGCTTCTCTGGGCAACTGTAGTATCCTTTTAGAGAACTGCCTGGGAAAGGCCCGAGCCTTTCAGCTCTGTTCTCTGAACCATTTCTCAGGCAGATAAGCTGTTTTTCAGCTGAAGGCCAAGAAGCCTTTCCCAGGAAAGATAAATTGGTCAAAACACAGAGGAATTAATAATAAAGATAAAGACACCTGTTTGCTGTTAACAGACCCTGGGAATGGGGTGTCTTCTCTCTGGACCAATCATCTTTATTCTGTTCTCATTGTTGCGAGTCATGCTACTTAAACAGGTTAACACCCTAACACCGAAGTCACAGGCAACCTGTGCCAGTGCCTCACCACCCTCACAGAAAAGACATTCTTCCTAATATCTGGTCAGAACCGGTTCTTCCAGTTTGAAGCCATTCCCCTTGTCCTGTCACCCCATGCCCTTGTAAATAGTCTCATCATCTTGTGAATTCCCTTCAGGACTGGAAGCCCATAATTAGGTCACCTCAAAACTTTCTCTTCTCCAGGCCGAACAATCCCAATTCTCTCAGCCTTTTCTACTAGCAGAGGTGTTCTATCCCTCTGATCGCCTTGGTGGCCTCCTCTGGATTCACTCCATGTCCTTTCTGTGCTGGGGATGCTTTGTTGTAACTTATGGCAGTGAAGTCCTTCAGTCTGAGTAAACACGTATCACAAATAATGCATTTTTTCTTCAATGCACTCCAGCTCTCACTTTTTTTTTTTTTTATTCTACTGCATATATAGAATTGTTAAATTTATACTTCCCCATAGAGACTGTTGGAAGTGGAGTTTTTGAGAACTAAACAGTTGGGGAAAAAAAGAAATTATATGCGAGTTACAGCATTAAAAGAGTGCTTTTGTGATTTTATACATATAAAGAATCTGGTTCTGTATATGTAAAATCACAATCTATTATAATATGTCATAGCATAATGAGCTTTTGTCGTGTAATTGTTATCTATGTAAATATTTTAGTCCAAACATTCTGAAAGGTTTAGAAATATGGTTGACCTCAGGCAGAAATAAAAGGTATTCTTATCCTTTGTTAAAGAAAAAAAAAAGACCGTATTAGTATCTTTTGCTATAATAAAATTGGATTGCTGCTGCATTTCAAGAGCTGCTGCTGGGAAGCTCAAGCCAGGCAAGAACAAGGAAAAGGGATAGTTCATACTGCAGCTGCTCTCTAACTTGGTGCATTTTTTTCTCATTCACTTCCCTCAGAATATGGCTCCTAGATGGCATACAACAGGAAGGAAAAAAAGGAAGATGGCTTGGGTTACATCCCCATTTACCACTCTTATGTCACAACATGGACAACAGGGACACACAGAGAAATGATGCTTGAGAGCAGTCGGATGTGGATAGGGAGGCAGTGCTGTGAAACAGCTTTTCTTTTGACAATATCAAGCAGGGTGGTAAACAGACACTTGTGGACTAGTTTAGGGACCACATCACTATTGTTCACTTGTTGACACTGTTGTACTGGGGTGGAGAATGGTAATTTGTTTCTTATAATTATGTCTCCTATGAAGGCAGGCTGAGAGAGCTGGGGCTGTTCAGCCTGGAGAAGGCTCTGGGAAGAACTTAGAGGCCCTTCCAGCACATGAAGTGGGTCTACATGAAGACTGGAGGTTTAGATTAGTTATTGGGAAGTAATTCTTTACTATAAGGATGTTTGGGCACTGGAACTGGTTACCCAGACAGATCATAAACTCCCCATCTCTGGAGGTGCTCAAGCCCAGGTTGGAGAGAATTCTGAGTTACCTGTTCTAGTGGAAGGTCCCTGCCCTTAAAGATGACCTCTAAGGTCCCTTCAACCCAAACCATTCTGCATAAATTTTTTTCTGCAGGAAAGAGCTCTCAGCCTGCACACAGCTCACAGATAAAAAAAAAAAGTAGATATATGTACCACCCACTTCATATTTGTGCAAATATTTGATGGCAGGTCTCTCAAAAGCTTTTGTCAAAATAGAAGGTCAACCTCCAAAGCTATCTGGCAGCAGCTTTGATCCTGTTAATCACACTACAGAAAAAGTACAGTACTTAATCTACTGTACAAATGAACATACTGAAGAACTGCGGTCACCCTCACCCTGATGGTCCTCTTTTGTGCATCACCAGTGGCTTCAAATCAACGCAAAGCAAATAATATAAGAAGGAAAAATGCTTGACGTGTTATTTAAAAACCCAGAGGACCACTACTGTCAGGGTTCATTATGGATAGCCCAGTCATAATTCCATGTGAGGGCCAAAATTCCAGTAAACATGTCCAGTAAACACTAAGATAGTAAATTTGACTGAACAGAAGACTCTGTTCTGATGGAGAGGCAACAGAGATAAGAAAGAGGAACTATGGATTGTCTGTTGACTAGTATTATTGTGATAGTTTGAAGGAAAAGAGAGCAGGAAAGAGAAATTGTAGGGGGAAAGAGAGACTTAGTAAATGAGTCAATGAAAGGATTCAAATCCTAGGCTGGCCAGGGCCCTTGCTGAAGAAACATAGAGAAAAACTAGAAAAAAAATATACTGGAGACAACAGGTATCTTTTGAAAATTGAGTTACAACTCTGAAGGCAGAAGAACCCTGACAAACCCTCAAAAGGAAATGGAAAATGTATCAGAGAACAGTTGGTAGTGGTTTTCTACTAAGTGCTGTACAGGCTACATTCTAGTACACCATTAATTTCCCATTAAGCTTTTCCAGTTTTTCCTACCAAGTTTTATATACGAAGAACATTCTCTTTGCTTTAAACCACACATTCCCTAAACTGTGATGCTTTTGTGTTCTGATGTTAAAACTTGAATGGCTTTTCTTTCAAGCTGAGAAGCATCCATGAGGTTGCTTCACCTCTGTTTCAAAAGGCTACCATTAGGAATAGAAGCATTATTTGTCTGTCACTACTCTTTCACAGATGACACTCCTTTGTATGATTTTTGGGGGTTTATTTTGCTCTTGGAAACAGCACCAGGCAGCATTGACCGGCAGCCCCTGGGAAAGAGCCATGCCAGAGCCTGGGTGTTTATGCCTAAGTATGATCCCCATCAGCCTAAACAATCTTTTAATACGAGTCTGTGGTAAGACCAGGTGAGAGCCCTTGTGTGGATCCACAAGGGAATGCATTTAAGGATTCATAGTTTCAGTCCAGAGGAATCAGGGGTCCTGCAGGCATAACTCTCAAAAGCTAAAATATGCACCAGTAGTACTTCAAGGAAAACATTTTTTTACAGCAATTTCATTTCCATTTGCTTTCTGAGCTTGATAGTTTGTATTACATTGGCTGCTAACTGGTGACCCTGTATTGCCAATCATTGGTCACCTATGTGAGTGTGAGAGTAGAGAACAGTAAATGACCCATAGTAATTTAATTAGTTAAGAAGCACATTTTCACTATCACATGATAAAGGGGTATTACTCATTTTTGATCACATTCATGAAGTGAACTTTTTCATTCTTAGCACACCAATCTGAAAAAAATACAAGTTGTTTCAGAGTTGAATACCAAAACTTGTTGTACTCAAGCTTTCAATACTTTCCAAATACCCATAGAGGCAACAGTTAATCTGAGCAATCTTAGCAGCATATCAAATTAATTTCTGAACAAGGTACAACATTTTCTGAATGTGCAATTTATTTAAGAGTTAAAAACAGATACCTCCCACCCTCTACAAATCAGCTTCTCTGTTCATGGGTGACATTTTTTATCTATGCTCACTTTTTCATTGTCTTCACTGTTACTCTTTCCAGCACATAGATGTCTATTTTGGCTGTTAAACGGCAGTCTCCCATCTAAATGCTTACTTGCATTTCATATCTAAAGCCTCACTGCTGTAGGTATTCATGTTGCTGTCTACATCCTATCTTTGTTAATCCTTACCCAGTTACTGTAAAATAGATATCCCTTTGCACTATTGAAGTTTAAAATGACTTCACAATTGTTTTCAAATGCTTGTGAAGAAAGGAATAATGGAAGATTGCTTGCCTGCCCTTTTTCAAAAGTTTCTTTGGCAAAACTTAGCTCAGGGCAGATTTATCAGTTGAATCTTGAAAATGGATGTTAAATGGAGAAGTTGACAGGCCATGAGCTGCACAGTCTGACTTAAACTGTCTGTAATTTCATATATTTTCTCAGTGTGTAGGGTGTCTTATTCTCTTTTCTCCCTAACTCAAAATGACAGGTCTGCTACACATATTTATGCTAAATGCCTTAATGGATTTAGACAATCCTGATTTTTAAGATGCAGCCACTAGATGGTTCTTGGAAGCATGTGCCGTTTATGGTTTGAACTCTGTTTCTCTGTCTTTCTGCTGTTAGCATTTCCATCTCTGCTGTTGATTAACAATGAGGGGTTTGAATGACACCAGGACAGCGTCACAGCCACACTGCTATGGAGACTTTCATACTTGCCTGTCTCTCCCTCAGGGCTCTGAAAAGAAGGGAGAGACACATGTTTATATAGTCATTAAGCCAATATTTACTTTCATTTATTTTGCAATCTAGATTTTCCTGCGTGTTGATCTCTGTGCCACCTGTCTGTCCTGTGTGTTCTCACAACACTCTGGTGTTTCTTCCTGATGTGAAGGGGCCAGTGACTGAAACAAGGGACCTGAAGAATCTGAGAAAGTGCTGTCAGCACCCATTGCTGATATCTGTTTTCTTTCCTTGTGATATCCCTAATTGATCAAGAGAAGACACTAGTGGATAATCCCAGTTTAGCATGCAGCTGATCTCACCACACCTGTAGTGTTTCCTAACATCCCTGGGTAGGAACTGTGAGAGAGTGCCCAGCTGTGTGCTAAAAGGTGATGCTTCACCAGACAGGTGCACAGTGATGCAGAGAGGTCTGAGCTCTGGAAAGCACCTGCTTTAGCTTGTCTCAAACATGTGCCTGCACTTGCACCTGCCGAAAAAAGGGTAGGAGAGGCGCCTAGAAAAGTTAGGGAGCCACAGGGGCTGTGGCTGCAGGTTTATATTGGACAGGTGTTGATGTGAGGGCTCCATATGTTACCCCACTGCCCAGCAAATTTGATGCCTTGCAGCAGTCCTCCTGCACCTGAAGTGTGCAAGCAGATGGCCTGATGGCACTGCAAGGCACTGTTGACAGCATTTGTCCTTTCCCAGTCATTGCAACTGGAGCAAGGACATGGTTTGATCCATAGCACTGAGGGTCCTTCACTTCTTCATCCACTGAATTTCACTGTTTTGAGCTATTGTCCTCAGAAGTATCTAAATCAGGAATTAATTTTGCCCCTCCTTTTAAATTTATAAATATTTTTCCAGGAAAAAATTTTCACTGCACCTACAAATTGAATTATACATATTAAGATTCTCTAACATTTAAAATTGGCACATTGACTGTTCAGTCTTGTCATTTAACATTTCTGAAGTGAAAATAGATGGAAGTGAAAATAAATGTGCTTACAACATTTCTACAGAAATAATTTACTTTACTTGTAATACAGCAATGAAGTAAATTGTTGAAGCAATGATTAGGGTAGTGTATATAGCAGTTGATATAAGAGAGGTATATGGAAAATGTGGATTTTTGCTAGCAGAGATATAATAGAATAAAACCTTTTTCAACTACCTTCCTTGTTCACTAATTCTTTGCTTTCCATTTTGCATCAAGGACAATGAAACAGCTGAAAAGCACCGTGTAGCAAAGATGCCAAGTCCTAAATGTAATTGAGGGAAGCCTTGCAGAATCTGTGGGTTTCATAGCAAAGTTTCCATGTCAAACATTTTAATTTGGCACATTGTTAAGAACAGTTGTGAGAACACACACTAATCAGCAAGCTAATAGGATTCCAGTAAAATTTCAAATGAGAGGTGATATTATTTGGAGGGGCATTTTATAAATTATTATACAGAAATCTGATTATTTCATCAAGACTTATGGAAAGTATACTCTTAAAGACACCACAGGAGAAAGAGCTCGTGGATTTGTCAGTATGTCCTTTGGTATAGTGTCCTGATACAGCTGCTCTTACTGCCTACTGTATTTATAGGAATATTTTTAGCAGGAGACAAACATATCCGGTCATTTCTCTCCCCATTCACCACTGTTCTAGACACACATACATCACTGTGGTGGAACCCAGGAAATGGAAAATACTTGGAAAAATATGTGCTGTTTCCCGGTTTTGGCTCATAGCCATTTCACCACAGCCTTATTGATTGGAACAGACTTTAGAAGGAGAATATTAGAGACAATGAAGAATTAAGAGTTATGGCCATAGGGCATTAAAGAAAATATTTTAACACCTTTTCCCCCCTTAGCTGTAGATGTAAAACAACCTGGTTTTGTTAAAGCATCCCTCAAAACATGCTGGGCTCAATTAGAGATAGGAGTGAGAAGAATACATTCAGATCTGGTGGGGTATGTATCCATTTTTTTCTAAAGTCCTCAAAAAATAATGTGGAAAAGGGTATCTTCCAAGTTCTTGTTGAAACAAGAAAACCAGATACACAACACATTAAAATGAGGGTGAATTCTGTCATCTGTATTAAAAAATTGTTGAATGAAAAAGTGCCTTAGAAAAAACACACTGGTATGTGCAGCAGTCTTCTACAAGCTCTGCATCCTTCTGCAGGCTGCATAATTATTCTGTAGAGTAGCCAGCAATTGTTTGGAAAAGTAACATTCTCCCTATGAAGCTCAGTCCTGGAAAAGACATGATAAGAAAATTCAACCTTCTGTAATTTTTGTAGGCCTGTATTTTAGTTTAGAAATGAAGATCAGGGTTGACGTCTCATTGTGTACTTGTTTTGGTTTGAAAGAGAGATGTTTGCTAAGGAAGGCAGAAACCTCTCTTGAAATGGAGAATGTAAACCCCCTCCCTCCAAATTATTGTAATTTTGAAATTAAGGGCCTCTCAGGTGAAGAGATGGGAATAGAAATAACAGTTCTTTACTAATATGTGTAAATATAAAAACAAACAAACAAACTACTAGNGGACTCAATGGCCCATTAACGGAAGATATCTCCCTGGAGGAAGGATGGGTTGTGGAAAAGATAAAGGTGACTGCCTCACCTAGTGGTTAACAGATAGTGATAGAATACATGGTTTTGATTACACCTTGCATTGCAACCCAAGATAGTATTGCTAAATGTAGTAAAAAATTCTGATAGGTACATGTGTCATGGATCAGGATCCAGTTATAGTATATACTACTGAAAAGAATATCCTTGACATTCATCAGGACTTGAACATGAGGGCCCACAGACAGCTTGGACTGAAGGTGATGTTCCCTAAGAGAAACTTGCTGAACTTTTGGGCTGGCCAGAATGAGACAGCTGCAGACTAAAGGGGTAACACTGTATGATGATTCTTAGGCCTATATTTACAAGCAAGACAACTGAGAAATATAATAACAAGGGAGGATAGATTGGGATTGCAACAGTGACAAATGTGGAAGGTCAGACAAGGGGATTAGTCTGCAAGAATATCAGTCTCACTAAGTGAAACAGGAAAAGAAACAAAACAAGAGACGAAACAAGATTTCAAGATGACTGACTTTTCATAAAGATTTCTGACAACTGAATGAAGATGAGGTGTAAGCTTTCAAGGAAAACCTTGAAAGTGATGTGTGTAGGGTCTGCCTAAGCAGTGCAGATGAGAAATTGATTAATCTGATTCTAAAGCATGCACCTATCTTTGATCAGATTGATTGCCTTCTATAGCCTTTCTACAGACCAGGACTTCACTGACTGGCACAGGTATGTGCATACCAACTCACAGACCTACATCAATTATGGCTAAACATAGAACCATGAGCCCCACTCTAGCTACCTCTTGTGTGTATAAGAAGATCCTGTTATAAAATCAGCTTCTACAGGAATTTTGCAAGCTCATTGTTATGCACACTGGAAAGAATGGCCAATATATATCAGATCCATCAGAATTTGCTCACACTAGAATACATTTAGTTTTTTGCTGTCCATCTGCTCTGCACTGGGGTGGCCTCACCTAAAGTCCTGGGGGCAATTTTGGGTGTCACAATATAAAAAAAAGGCATTAAGCTGTCAGAGAGTGTCCAAAGGAGGCCATGTGGAGGGTGAAGGGCCTTGAGGTGAAGCCATGTGAGGAGTGGCTGAAGGCACTTGGTCTGTTCAGCCTGGAGGAGACTGAGGGGAGACCTTGCTGGAGTCTGCAACTTCCTCATGAGGGGAAGAGGAGGAACAGGCACTGATCTCTTCTCTGAGGTGACCAGTGACAGGACCCAAGGGAATGGCCCTAAGTTCTGCCAGAGGTGGTTGAGGCTGAACATCAGGAAAGTTTTGCTCACATAGGTTGTTTGGGCACCGGAACAGGCTCTCCATGGTACTGGTCACAGCACCAGCCTGACAGAGCTCAAGAAGGACTGGGACAACATTCTCAGGCACATTGTGTGACTCTTGGGGTGTCTTGTGCAGGGCCAGGAGCTGGACTTAATGATCCTGATGTGTCCCTTTCAACTCAGCTTATTCTATGATTCTGTGAATAAAGTGTGTGGCATCCAGGGATCCAGACAGTCATCTATGTTAAGGGGAGCTCATCCTTCCATCTGCCATTTACTGTGTTCAAGCTGTCTCTTACATCTTCTCTGACACATCACTTTTCCTGGGTAAAAACAGAAAGAACATAAGAAGATGACTATTTGCACCCACTCATTCCTCTGTGTATCATGTGTGTAGTTAGTTTGTACAAATTAGTGGCTTTGTTTTCTAGAGTGCTTAATAACAACAGCTGGATGAGGACTTTCAAGTATCCAATTAATTTGGAAATCAAGTCACTCATTTGTATTAGTAAGTATGATTTCAGACCTTCTATTTTGAAATATTCACAGCTCCTTTTAAATGCCACTAAAAGTGAAGAGTGTGACTATGTTTTAACACACATAGCTGCTTTACTGTTGTCCTCAGTGCACTAGATCAGTGCAGAAAACAGCCCAGTGCCTTCAAAATGCACAGAAAAGGGGAGTAGACCTCATGCTCATGATTCAGATGTTTGGCTTCAGGTTGTCAGACTGTTCAGGGTTTACATCAAGCCCATTGAGATGATATTAGATCATCCAAGTAGTATCTGCTCATTCATGTCTTACATAAGAATTGGACTTTCATGCATTTAACTGCATTGGCATCTGATCAAGACACCTCTTTCATGGGTGAAAAAAGAACGGAGTTCTCTCAGAGCACTTAAGCTGAACTTTTTGCATACAAAACACTTAGATTTACTGTCTTTCATAATTCACTACTTCTGGCATTCATGTGGGCCTGTGAAATTCAAGTGTGCTAGGTTAATCTCGACCAATTTATTTTTGTCTTGTTCTGCCCTGAGCAAATGCTGACATTAGACATAACAAAGCACACAGTGCTGTGCCTCCAACAGAGGGTAAACACAATCTGTGTAATTCATTTATGAGGAATAATAATGGGAAGTTACCCAGTACCAGCGAAATCCAGGTCAGGACAATTTCAAGGTCCTGCAGTGCTCCAAGACTACAGCAAATACTTGTGCACAAAGTATTGATAAAGACTAATAATTTGAAGTTGCACGATAATGCTCTTATTTATCTTATAGTACTTCATTGCAGGAGTAGACCCACAGAAAATTTTTCTGTCAAAGGACAAGTATAACCATCAGAATATTGCCTTTTGTTGTCAAATTTTAAAAATTAATTAGCTTGTGGACTACATATGTCTGCTGCTTTAGTACTTAAAAGGAAATAGTTTTAGATAGCAATGTTTTTCAGCTTTCTGATACAGCAACTCTTAAGGAATGTCTCTATGAGGGATTAATAAAAGACAGTTAAGGACAGAAAGTTATTGTCAATAGTGTTCTGTCTTTAGGAGAACCACAAATTGAAGAAAGGTTGAGAGGTACTAAAAAAAGCACTTGTATTTGTATCCTTACCTGGCACAAAAATGATGAAAAATAACAATGCATTAATTATAGAGGTATATGAGGCAAACACAGATTTGACCAGTGCATTGTGTTTGTTTGGTGACAAATGAATTCCCAGACTAAACAAGTGCACATGGACTGTGTATAAATATGTATAACACCCTGTCAGATTCTGTGATGATAGGTTGCATTATTATGACAATGAGTCCTTCATTGCCAGGCTTGGAGAGTTAACTGCAGAAAACCTTACTCAGTCCTTCCTCAGGCAAAATTCCATTTGCTCAGCAGGAGTTTGTCTGGGTAAAGAATTTGGGATTTGACAGGCAATATTGGTGAGATATACAGGAAAACTAGCTGAAATAGCAATTTTTCCAGCTCTTCTTAATGGACTAATAGTGCTTTTTTTTTCAATCACCTGGAGGATTTTCTGTAATCCCTCCAAGTCCTTACTACCAATTTTACAATTATGTCTTCTAATAAATGATGGAAATTTCTTTCTTTTTACCATGTCAACCAGGTGCCTTAATGAGCTCTGCAGGGCAGTTCACATAAGCTACAGCAGGAGCTGGAAGCACAACTACTGCTCTAGGCACAGAACAGCTGCTTACAGAGGGTTTGTGGTGAAGAACCACTCCCAAAATCTGAGGAGACTGCATGTCCAGGGAAGGTTATTCTGGGTAGAGCATTGTCCCTGTTCTTCCATGTCTCCTTCAGTATGCTTTGCCTGCCTGCCTGCCTCCTCAGTAAGGATGAGAAGGGGGCAAAGACACTTCATCTGCTGTTGGTGGGGCTGAGATGCCTGAATATGTGATCTGTACTGAAAACCTGATTTAGAAATGATAGACTGAGTAGGAGATCTTCTCTTGCATAGTTTTGTACTACCTACTCCAAGGGACAGAAGACAGTTTCCTTCTTAGAATATGCCTGCATGTTTTCATGAGTTTGTTTTTGTTATTAAGGATTATAAGAGTATTTTAGTCTAGAAATGTATGTACAATTAAGTTCTAGTTTGAAAAAAAAAGCTCTTTATTTATCATAAAAAATACTGGTGTAATATTTTTAGTACTCAACCTTCAAAGTGCTGAACATTTTCTTCTTTTCTGTGGCTACTGCAATGTATGACATTTTCTAAAGACATATTTTTTTATCAATTAAATATTTGCTTTTTATTTGTTATGTATATGGACAAACTGAACTATGGTCCAATATGTAGTCTGTGGTTCAGGTATTTTGTATTTAGAAGTACATAAAAACAGTATAGAAGAGAATATTTAATGCAGTTCATTTCTGTACTGCTTTATTCCAAAAAGTTTTTGTGGTATAAAATGTCACTTTTCATTTGGAACAACTGACAATTCAGTGCAAGACATGTTTTTGCCTGTGTGGCAATAGGAAGAATGGTGTAGACAGGTATCTTTTCCAACATCTGTTTGGCATGGAGCTTGGTGCTTCTGTCTAGCTTGATGAAGGGACTGGGTGATCTTACCTGACTGTTACAAACAGTATAGCTTGTTAATAAAAAATGCCTTCTCTCCTGTAAAGCTTAGCTTTTTATAATAGGTATACACTTCTGTCTTCTACATAATAGATATATCATCTATTATAAAATAGACATATAATCTATTATGCAAATAGACATGTACACAAATGTTGATTAAAATTCCTTGCTTTGGTGACCCCTTTATTTTATGGACAGTAACAGGAGGTGTAATGACAGCAAAAACTTTCTGCATTTTTGTTCCAATCAATGGGGCTGTGGCAGGAGCTTTTACAATTTTTGCAAAACACGGAACAACAGGAGATAACCAAGAGTTGTGTCAAAGTTATGGCCACAAAAAAGTCCACAAGATGTCAGGGAGCACAATATGCTGGTTCACCATCAAGTTTGTAACACTTGGTGCTGCCCCCCAGGGGAATGCAGCCCCATCTCCAAGACAGAACGCCTGTTTTCCAGATATATACCTGGCAACAACATATTTTCAAAGCTTTCCTTGCACTTTCTTCTCTGGTGGAAAGGAGAGGAGCAAGACTATCAGTAGTGGTTGTTCTTATGGTAATAATATTGTGATGAATCAATAAATTTACAGGCCTACTTTTGTCTGACTCCCTGGCAACCTAGAGCATTAGTATTAGGGTGAAAAGTTAGAAGAAGTCCTGGAACAATTTACAAGAAAAGTTACAAGAAGTCCTGCTCCATTTAGTGCATTTTGCTGCTTTTATATTACTCTTTTTTCTTCATACTTTTATCTGGATTTTGAAAAAATGAAGGGCAAACTAACCTTTGCCTGGACCCTGTGACTGTTTTACTAAGGGAGTAATTTTTACAGCTATACACCATGAGTTCATGCTTTCTATCTAAAGGATTCTTGAGAAATTTCTCGCTTTGATCCTGTTTGAACAATTAACTCTTACTGCGATATTATCTTTATCGGACATTCCCCATCTCTTAAGCATGTCTGGGAAATCAGTGTGATAGAGACCAGTGATTGCACCATTTATTAATTTGGGAATGTGAGGAGTATCTCAGAGATGAAAGAACAGACCCGTGATCCCCATACTTAGATCTGTCCCTCTGCTTTACTCCCAGTGAACAGCTGCATTGATATGGCAGTGCAATTACATGGTAGTGCAATCTTACATATTGGTCTCTGAGCTGCTGCACTTTTGGAAAGAGCTTTTTCTTTTTGATCTTCTCTTTGTATCTTTCTCAACTTTCATTCTGAGGTTCTGTGATGGTTTTGGCTGGTGTAGAGTTAGTTTTCTTCCCAGTGGCTGGCATAGGACTGTGTTTTGGATTTGTGCTGAACACAGAGTCGGTAATTCAGAGATGTTTTTGTTGTTGTTGAGCAGGGATTGCACAGATCCATGGCCTTCCCTGCTTTTCACACCGCCACCCTGGGAAAAGGGCTGAGGATACCTGGGAGGTTGGGAGGGGACACAGACAGGACAGGTGACCCAAAACTGACCAAAGGGATGTTTCAGACATTGTGACATCAGGCTCAGTGTATGAAGTGGGGAGAAGAAGGAGGAAGAGTGGGATATTTGGACTGATGGGGTTTGTTTTCTGGAATGACCTTAGTATGATGGGGCCCTGCTTTCCTAGGGATAGCTGAAACACCTGACCAGCCACAGGAAGCAGTAAATTCATTCTTTGTTTTGTTTTGCTTGTTTGTGTGGCTTTTGCTTTTCCTATTAAACTGTCTGCATCTGAACCCATGAGTTTTGTAACTTTAGCCTTTCTGATTCTCTTCCCAGTCCTGCTCATGAGGGAGCATCTCCGCGGGGCTTGGCTGCTGGCTGCTGGGTTAAACCACAACAAAAAAATCTGAGGGGAAAAAACCCCATATGATTGTCACTGGAAATGTGATTCATTATTTGCAGTTGTTGTGTTCTTGGACATCTGTGTTAGGGCAGGACTCAACACAAACTTTTTACCAGCATCTGAATTCCCTGAATGCAATTATCCTCCCTGTAAAGCTGAATCTAAATGGTTCCCTAAGGCTGTATCCTGTCACACCTAGGATTCTCCTAGAAAAGATCCAATTCCCCTTGGACCTCACAAGTCCAGTTGACACTAAACAAAGTTTTAGCAGTAATGGACAGTCATGTTGACAATATCAGTAGTAATACAGAGAAAACCGAACACCTGGAAATAAGAGCCGAAGTTTATTGCTGCCTGGGGAATTGTTTCTGCCTGGGGATTTAGAGGTAAGCTGCTTCTCCTTAGGGGATAGATGGTAGACAGCACGTTTCACAATCACTGCATTTACCTATGTTCAAGATATTTAGGCTAGCTCTGCCTGCTAGTTCTGTCAAATTTGCACCAAGCTGAGACCATCATGGTCCTGTCACTCCATTTTCTTGAACACCATGTACATTTTGATTACCATGGCTCTATGTAAACCACTGACTGAACTGATCTGTTCTGACCTACCTTTGCCAGCTAATCAAATCACGAAGTCCCCTCTACAAATATCTTTATTAGGTCAAGCTATTGATAAAAAAGCTTTGTTCAGAATGCATTTCTTATGATAAGCCTAGCTTTCTGACTTGGTCTGAGGGAGCAAAGACTGTTTTTTTTTCAGCAAAACAAGAGGCAAACATTCATATCTTCGCTATTTCTCACCAGTCTTGTGCTCCTGAAAGCCACATTTTTCTTATTTTCCAAAGGGGAGAAACCCCCAGCTGTTATGGTACCACAGACTAACATTAAGTATAACTGTTCCACAGAAGTTCAGACACTGATTTTTTCTCGTATGTCATTTAATAGAGGGAAAAAAGGAAAGAAACAGTAGAATTTTTGCAAGAATGTAGATGTCAGCGACTATGTGCCACTCTATGATGGAAGATTGGCAAAAATATACCCCAAATGGTCTCTTTTTCCCTTGATTGTGTTTCCAGTAATAATGAAATGATCCAGAACTCTCTTAGAGGTGGTCTCATTGTCAGCTTCTTTCACACAGGGTTATAAAATTAGCTTCAAGAGGAGAATGTAAGGGATGTTCTTATGGATGTGTGGAGTTGCTCATAAATTCCCTACTGAGATTCATGACTTAAAAAGTGTGACATACAAAGTAATGAATGATTGAAGCTGAGTAAGAAAAAGCTGGCAGTTCTGCAGTACATGAAAATTTAAAGCCTAATGGGGTATCGTCCAGCAAGGATTCATGACAGCCATGCTGGATTCAAGGCTCTGTTGCTTAAGCTGACATTCTGTTCTTGCAGCAGCCCTACTGCAATCTGTAATTTGCTGAGAAATTGTTTTCCACTGAATACTGGATCAGGCAGTACCATGTCAGTATTGCAGATATGAGCATGTATTGGCAATATATTTTACAGACCACTGTTCCCTTTCTTCTCAGATTCTTTTTATGGACTGTGACAGAAAACAAACAAACACCAACCCAACAACCCCCTCCCTCCAAGAACTCCAACCAAACAAAAAAAAACCAAACAACTTCCCCCCAAATCCCCAAAAAGCCCAAGCCAAACCAAAAAACCCCCACCAAACAAAAAAATCCCCAAACTCACTAGAATAGTTTTAAGCAATTAATTGGTATTGCACTCCCTTGGTCTGCCTACTCATACGGTGACTGTTCTCTTCTGTTAAGTTACAGAATTAGGAATTTGACAAAAAGATAGACAAAAAGTCAAATAAAGCTCATGGACAATAATCTTTGAAAGTTATATGCCCTCTTGTTACTTTCTGCTTGCTGTAATGATGAAATAAAGTGGGGAACAAGGGGCCCAGCAGCAGAGAACAGCTCTGACAACCTCTCATTTGCAGCAAGAATCGGTAAATGAGATTAATCCCCAGCACAATTGTTGCATATATAATAGAAAATTATGTATTTGTATCTACTTGAAGGTAAGTTCAGTGGTAAATGTGTGTTCATTTGACACTCTTACAAAGAAATAATCTCTCCACGACAGAGAATTTTTGAATAGACTGGTGTAATGTAGTTATTACACTGAGGTATGAGAATATCTATGAGCCTTACATTCAAGTCCTACTTAAGGTTCTAACCTAGGTCTAACAAGATCAGAAGCATTTTTCTCTCTGTCATATTGCTAATTTTTAGGACTTTTCATCTATCACTAGAACATAATTTTTTCTTGGATAGATTGCTGTGTTGGAAAGAGTCTCAGCATATTCAGAGGTTGTAGCTCAAGTATGATTTTTCCTGCACCAAGATGCAGGGAGGGGAGCAGATAGAGTGAGTTTTTTTCCCAGTGCAGCAGCTGGCATGCATCCCCTGTGGTGTAACCCACACTGGGCCCCCAGTTAGAAAGATTGAGAGTGCTGTTATGAATTCCCTGTCTACCACCCCACTCTGCCAAAAGACAGTACGAGCTGGATGCCATGGGCAATTTGATCCCCCATCTGCAAGACTTAGAGGGCAGAATTCCAGTGAGAGAATTAACACTCAGCTAAGGTTTCAGGTGAAAAATACTGTTCCAATAGCAATTTTGGCTGCAAGAATCCCTGCAACTGCTCTTTAGAAAAAGACATGCAGGACCTCATCTCCTCATGGTTCTCTCAGGGTATGCAGATCTGTCTGTGGACTAGCATTTCTTCCTGCAAAGGTGAAAGATGCTGCTGCTTCCAGGGCAGAGAGAGGTCTCCATCACAGCTGTCAACAGGACTGCTTGCTTATGGTCGTCTAGTCCTTTTTGTCCCTTTTTATGATTGGAGTTATGAATCCAGTTGCTTCTTTTATATGAGCAAATAAGGTGTAAAACCTTGTCAGCAAACACTGTTGTGTTGTATTAATTTCATCTGCTGTGACCCTCTAAATAGAGGTCAGTGAAATATAGCATGTGCCCATTCTGGAAATCAAATACACAGAGTTTTTGCAGCAGAAGGAGAACAGACTGGAAGAGAAGAATGCTGCTTGACCAGCCTTGCATGGAGATCCTCCTCTCCTAGGTCATCTGTTCTCTGTCTGTCCCTACACTCACATATTCCAGATTCCCTAAATATTTAATCTCAGCTTTAATACCAGTGCCTTTCACTAATATTTGACAACATGCAGTCAGACCTGAGAGCTGGTGAAATGACATTATTAGTGGTGCCAGGTACTGAGGGTGTACTACAGAACAGCACTTCTCTGAGTTACATTTCTCCCCTCTGCATCTAGATCTGTGGTTCCTGGTACAAGGAAGAGACAGACCTGTTTGAGCACTCCAGACGAGGGACACAGAGATCATCAGAGATCTCGTACAACTCTGCTATGAAGACAGGCTGAGATAGTGTATTGTTCAACCTGTAGAAGGGAACACTATGGAAAGATATTAATGTGCCCTTTGGAAACATTGAGTGGCATATAAGACAGAAAAATGTTTTACCAGGGTCTATAGGGATAGGACAAGGGGTGATGGTTTTAATCTAAAAGATGGTAGACTTATTTTAGATATAAGTAAGAAATTCTTTACTGTGAGGTTGATGAGCCTCTGCCACGGCTTGCCCAGAGAAGCTGTGGATGCCCTATCCTTGGGAAGTATAAGGCAAGGCTGAATGGGCTTTAAGCAACCTGGTCTGGATGAAGGTGTCCCTGCCCATGAAAGGAAATTAGACTAGACGATCTTTAAAGGTGTCTTCCAACACAAACCATTCTGTGACTCTATGGCAGAAATATATGAAAAAAACTAATGTATAAATGACATTCTTTGTGCCTTCAGAGCAATTTAATAAGGAAAAGTAAATTTTAATTCTTAGAACTCTCTTTGCACCATACTAGAGCAAAGCATTCACTGCACTATTTTTTTTTCATGCAAATCTGAAGGTGGTTTCTTTCTATTGGTATTAATCCTTTTGGGAACACTAAGATCCTGTTGGTTTCATTTTGGCTGATTCTGCTAATACAGTAGAGAAAGAAGGTCTCTGTTATTTTAATTTCTCCCCATTAGAGTTATTTTAGATCTTCTTGAAATGATAAATCTGTCTGGATTTTAATGCACATTATTCTGTGGTCAATTGTTAAGGAGATTCAGATCTGAGAAACACTCAAATCCCTTTCTAGAGAGAAAGGTTAAGAATAAAATACTTCACTTTTAAAAGTAAAGCCAGTTTGTGGTTAATTACTTGAAGTTCTATAATAATGCTACTGATTAGATCTTACTAATCAGGAGCATATTTTTATCATTTTTGGTTTTAAGACTACTTAATTTTCCCCCTTGCAAAACTAGTACAGTGAACCAGGAATTCAATCTTCATCTTTCTCGGGGAATGCTTTCAATTTCTCTGTGAACATTGAAAATACAATGCTACCCCATAACAACCCATGACAGTAAACATGATGACCCAGAAGAAACAGAGAGTGCTTATGATTCCATTTCTGAAAGCTAGTCAGATCCACCAGCCATCACTCAATATTTTACTTTGTTTTAATGTTTTACTTATGGTTCAGTGTTTCTTCCCTTTGCCAGTTCTCTCTTTCCATAAATACTGTACTGAAAAGGCCAAACTGCTACTAATCCTGCAGAGACAAATCCATACAAACACAAAATGACCTGTCACAACAGATTTCAAATAGCAATTTTAAAAATCTTGTAAAAAGTCTATTATGTAATGACCAAATTCCACATTTTAGATGCAACCTTCATGATACTAAGTCATAGTGAGATAAATTATCAGTTTCTGTGTTGCAGTGTGATTTTGTCTCCCAGTCTGCTAGCAGATAGAGATTACTGTACATCAAAGTACATTGTATAACAAGGCTGCCACTGAATTGGAATAAGGACAAGCTTCCATGCTTTATTAATGTTGCTGCTGAAACTAAAATAGAAGTATAAAAGCCAGATTCTACCCCTGCTTAGTTTACCCTGGCAAGCAACACACCAGAAGGGTTTCTGAGCCTATGGGTTCAATGGAGGAATATTTAAACTTTAGCTCATTCTTCTCCGGAGAATATTGTAGTGGAAGCATGAGGAGAACATAGGATGGGAAGGCTATTTTGGCTTTCCCACAGACTGTGGTGTCCCTGGGGGCTGGAGGCTGCAGATGGCTTTAGTGGCTGCTGTCCTTTAGGTAGTGATTTTCTTATGCATGCATTTCTTGTACTTTATTTAATACAGTTAGAGCTGAGTCAGAATTTGGCTTGCAGGTGAGCATGCCAAACATTCCAGTTCCAGTGTGTGAAATCTGTGACATTGCAGTGCTGCCTGGAACTATGTTTGTCACAGCCCTTGGCAGCCCTCATACTACGTACAGGCAGCTCCAGCCACTGTGCTCATATGTATAAGGTAAAGTTTACCATTGTTGGGGGTTGAATAATTTCTTTTATTTTCTGTGGAATTTTTCCCTATTCTTATGCTAATCACTTCGGGCTACAAGTTAATTGCCTCTCACCGGAAAGGGGGTGGGGCGGGTATGATAAAAAAAAAGGGAGCCAGAAAAAGGAAGGGGACCACGGGAGGGAGGGCTCTCTCTCGCGGCTAGCAGGTGGAGGGGGAAGACAGTGGGGAGATCCGGTCTTGGACCCTTTTCTTTCCCCCGCGAGTTTTTTCAACGCCGAAGACCACACTTCCCTGCTGTTTGGACCTCACCCTGCCGCCTTCCCATCCTATCCTACTGTTCACTGCTGAGCAGCAGCAGCACGGCCGGCGCCGTGAACAGGAGCGGCCCCCCCGCCTCCCACTCAGCCCTGAGCCGCCGCCATCAGCCCGGCCTCTGCAGCTGTGCGGGACCGGCTCTGCCCACAGCACCGGGAACCGAGCTCAGGAAAAAGGAGCCTGTGGCCAAAGGGGACTAAAATTGAGCTGTACTGTTCTGTTTTGCTGTCAGTTTTTATAGCTATTGTTGTTTCAGCTGTTTACCTTGTTAGATATATTAGTAAAGAACTGTTATTCCTACCCCCATATTTTATGCCTGAAAGCGTCTGATTTCAAATTATAGTGATTAAAAAGGAGCAGATTACAGGGAAAGGGGCTCATCCCTCTCCTTAGCAAATACCTGTCTCTTAAACTAAGACAACCATAAAAATCCAAACATGCTATAGGGACAGCTGCAGCTATATACTGAACAAAACCAGTTTCCGATTTCAGCTGCACATGCACAGCGCTTTGGCGCTTCCTCTCTTTGCCAGAATTTGTCAGGCTATATCTAGAACCAGAATCTCACTCCAAGATTTTCTTGTGGAAGTTTAGTAGCCTCCACCTTAGGGCAGAGACAGATACTATTACTGTTTCTTGTTAGTTACAATCCAGTGGCATCCATATCAGGCAGGGTTGTGCTACTTCAGCTGGCAAAGCAGAACATGTTGTGTTTTTACAGTTTTTGTGACTGAGTTTACAACTGAGAATTGTTTTGTTAAGCTAAGCATAACAGAGGCATAGATGAGAAACTGTAAGAATTGACTAAAGTAAGAAATCAATCTCCAAAAACTATTTTAAATACTTTGTGTTTATGCTCTGGATTGTCAGTAAAAATACACAGGTGCACCAAATCCTTGTCCCACTTAAATAAATTCTTTGTAGGCTAATAAAAAAGCAAGTGTGACTTTTTATCAAGACAACTTTATCAATATTTACTTGATAAAGCTGTACAGCAGATAAATTTCCAAGGCATGCAACATTCCTTTCTCCCTTCCATGAAGTCACTTATCCTAGCTGCTCTTTGGGTGACTCTAGATAGGGTCTGGCAAGATGAGAGCAGCAGTAAGTGCATTAAGAAGAATAATAACAGCAAATATACAACAGCATGCCAGAAACACTGCACTGACAAACAAGAGGCTAGCTTGAAAATTCTTTGCAAATATTACAAAATTTTGTCCACTAAGGCAAGGAACATGAAACAAAAATGGTGATTCTGCAGAAGTAGAAGTTATCACCTTTTAATAAACAGAAGTGTTAAAGCAGAGTGGTTGCTCATTTTGGTGGGTTTTTAAAATTTTGTAAAGCTTCGAAAACATTTACTTTTTTGGGGGATTATGACAGCAAACTGAATAAAAATAGAGAAAGAGGTCTACTTGCTGCATTGCTGTAGACCTCTGCAATGTGTTCGATTTCCCTGACCTATAATAAAAACTTTTAAATAAGATCTTGTGTGTCTTTTTAAAATATGCAAACTATTTGTCTTTTTGCATTTTTTCAGCAAATGTAATGTCCTCATTAAACAGTGCAGTGGTTGCAGTTGCTGCAACCTTACTGTGCAAATGTATAATAGTGGTGGCTGTAATTACTCATGGAGAACAGCAGTTATTACAATCCACATTACAATCTCATGTCATATGAAACAAAAACATATTTATTAGTTGATGTTAAACACAAATACTCTCTAACACTCCTCTATCAGACCAGTTGAGAATTATGTGCTCCTAATATTCTGCAGCAAATGCTTCAATCCAGTTTGGATCCAGCACTTCCAGTGCAGAGTGACATTAGGATCAGAGCACAGGCAGCATCAGCCAGGGGCAGTTCTCCTGCATGTCTGGCAGCCTCATGAGAGAAGTAGCTGACAGTAGACTTTGGACATCTGGACATAATTTCTATTTAGAAAAACAATAAATTTTTTGGAGCATTTCTCTGTATAATAGACATCATTCTTCCGGTGTTTGAATTGTGTCTCTTCATCTGCATTTTTTGCCAGAGTATCCTGAATAGTTGTTTGCCTCAGAAACACAACTGATGCTAAGCATTAAACACAAAAACCATATCCAAGCAGTGAGTTTCATACTTTATTGAACACAGATGGTAATTTTCCTAGGGGCAATACTAACACTGAGATAAAATCCTCACTCATATACAGTCTCCTCTACATTATATCAATTATTGAGATTCAACAGCAGTGTGGCCTCCTGGTGAAAAATAATAAGCTCTTATAAGTAATGCTTCAGCTTAGGCACTTGATGTCTCAGGAAGATATTTTGTTCTCCCAAGAGCATTTAAACAAAGGAAACTCAAGGAGTTTATGCAGGAGCCTAGCAACAGTATCCTCATATATGCTACTGCTCTCATTAAGCTTGTCTTGGGCTTAATTGCTAACCCAAATAACACTGGGTTTTAGACAATTCGAGCATTTTCAAACAGCTACAAGTAATTAATTTGGCTGCATGAGAGTGACTTATATCATGTGGACACTTTTAAGATTTTGAAAGAGCAGTAAGTATATAAGAAATGTTCGTAAGACCAAATTATTACAATTATTAGCACAGTACCAAAAACAGATGGTCAAAGTCCAACCCCCACTGACACCTAAGCTGGAATAGTCCTGATGGGGCATCAAAATAATGGGGATCGTCTGGGTAGGAAAGGTTGATATAAAGGAAATATTCAGCTATTTGCTGCACATTTTGTCCAGAAGGATCCTCTGAGAGACAGGGCCAAAACCTTTATTGAAATCTAGAAGGATGTCATCAACTACCTTCTCTTGATCAGCTAGGTGGGAATACCTTGTTATGAAAAGAAATAAGGTTGGATAAGCAGGACTTTCCTCTCATGAAGCTGTACTGTACTGTGCTTACCATTTCCTCATATTTATGAGGTGAATGAACATGCTACAAGAATATCCCTTTTTGGAATGATCAGATGCTCCAATTTGAACAGTGCTGAGCCAAGAACATGGAAGGGTATAGCGTAACTCTGCTGATGCTGGGGTGGGATACTGGGATGCAACATAGGAATACCATAAAATCTGTGAGCATGAGTTTGGGATGGCTGTAAAATGGTGTACTGGTTTGAAAAAGCAAAACCAGTGAGACTTCAAGTTAGTAGTACAATTTTAATAGGAAAAAATAGAATATATGTAATAATACAAAATAAGACCACTGATAGAGTCAGAATACAACCTGACACCCTGGCAATCAGGATGTTGATGCAGTCTTGATTAAATGGTGGCTGCAGTCCTCTTGGATGACAGATGTGGTTCTGTCGAAGCAGTGTTCTTGTAGAAGGTGCAGTTTTTCTCTGAAGGTCCAGCGATGATGTGGAAAAGCTTGGGTTTTTCCTTTGAAATCCAGTGGAAAAGGTTGTTTTGCTGTTTTAAATTTTGGTTTTTATTTAGGTAGAAAAGGTATGGCTTCTCCCTGTGGCTGGATTATTTCCCAATGGGATGATGTAATTTTATTAGTCAAGCAGTGGGGCTTAATGGCCCATTAACAGTAAATATCTCCCATAGAGATAATTTTATCAGTTTGGCAATAGGACTTAATGGCCTATTAACAGAAGATATCTCCCATAGAGATAAGGATCAGGCTTTCTCTTGTTTCAACAGATGGTGATAGAATACATTTTGAATTGTAAACCAGGACAAATGGGCAGTGGGCATATGATCACCTAATACTGGTTTTTTTGTCCTTGTCAGTCTCTGCTCTCAACCTACTCAATCTGTTTTAAAAAGTACAAACTGCAACCCCTTGTCCTGTACAGACAAAATATGGACTCAGCAGTGGAAGCTACCTGCAGTGTTTCTGCAGGGAGCATATTTTCTCATGGATTCAGTAACCCTCTGTCTAGACAAGGTGGTACTGATAAGCTGAATATGTATCTCTACCAACAATCTTAGCTGTCTTCTCTTCAGTGAGATGCTCTCTTTCTGAGCAGTTCTGGAAACAGATCTTCCCCACAGCAAGAAGCATAGTGTTGGCACCACAAGCAGCTGTAAAACTCATCTCTGGCTTTTCCCATCACCTGCCAGGAGCCTGTTTGCCATCAGATCTTGTCCTTGAATTAATTCTCTGTATTTCTTTGTCACTTAGTGCCAGCTGGAAGGTTGGTGCCTGTCTTCTAGAAGAACATCTAAAGGTTATTTTGAAATTGCTTAGGAAGTATCTACTTGTATCATGCATAGGAAAGGGGGAAGGATCTCTGCTTAGATGTTCTTCCACTGTGAAATATGGATTTATCAGTGTGAATAAAAAATGCTGAAAATATGCATTCCTTTTATTGCACAAATGAAGCCTTGAGGCTCTCTTGGTGTACACAGGCCCAGTTGCTCCACTGTCCCTGTGGTAACTCTCCCTTTCCAAGGGATCTCCCATGACAGGGAGCTGGACAGCCCTGGGGTACTTTATTCTGTTTCCCTCAGGATCCAGCCAGTAGATCTGAACCATAACTAAGGCCTTCCTCAGGTCCTTGCTAAGACCTCCTGACCTGGATCAGTCTCAGACACATCTCTCTTCTCCACAGGAAATATGAAATGGATTTCTGCCTCTGAGAAATGCCTCTGCTCTGGAGTAGCCCACATGTGGTGCTGGCCCCTTACTCAATTCAATCAGAAATCAGTTTGAAGTTCCTTCATGCAAGTCTATAAATGTGTGTGCCCTGAGCAAGGAGCACATTTTAACACTGTGTCCTGGGAAGGGCCTCCAGAACTAAGAATTCTCATGTAAAATGTGGTGACTTCTGAGGTGCTTTTACTCTTCTACTCACTTCTTTTCTCTTGCCTCTCTTCCTTTCACCATGTCTTCTGCACACTTGGCTGCTAAAACCAGACACACATAAGCACAGATATGTTTAATGCTGTCTAGACAAGCACCTTATTAGGCTGGGTTGGGGCAGTTGTTGCCATAGCAGGGAGCAAATATGGTTTTGTAGCTGAAAATGAGGTGGCAGGAGATTCATACTTTCTTCACAATATAGTGGCAATGTCACAGTGAAATTGCAGCATGAGAAAACAACTCTGTGTTAACTATTAGCAAAGGAGTAATAAATAGGAAGAGATGTGCTGGTTAAGGACTAGACTCTTATTCACTCTGAAAGTGAAGAATGGAGTTTTGAAATAGCCTCAAAACTACTCCTGAATGCAATGAAGGTCACTAAACATTTGCTGTATTCCATTTTTTGTTTGGTATAAAGCATAGCTTTATATCTTACAGCTCTTTAACATTTGAAGTTCATACTGAAGTTTTAGCTTAACAGGTGGAAGTTTTCTGGTATTAGAGGGGCCTAGAAAATTCCTTCTAGTTTTTGCAACATTTCCCACTGAAGCAGTTGCCAGGGAATTGCTGAAGCAACCTCAGGGAGAATTTTCCTCCCTGCTACAAAGATTCAAAGGAAAAAATGTTTCTCTTTTTCACTGTATGGCATAATGCAAAGTCAAAAGCATCTCTCACTTCACCTACTGGGCACCGTGGTATTAGGTCAAAGGTTGGACATGATGATCTTGGAGTTTTTTTCCAATCTTAATGGTTCTGTGATTAAGATTGGAAAAAGCTGTGAAGCTCATCAGATCCAACCATTAACCCAGCACTCCAAGTTCATTGTTAAACCATATCTCTAATTCCCTCTTATACAGCCCTTATTCCCCATACAACCTATACATGTTCTTGAACACTTCCAGATTCAGTGCTCCCTTCCAGTCTGCTTGGACCTCTCTGGTTAACCAGGACTGCTGGAGAATGATGGAAAGTGGCTTGGAGAGCACTTCCACAGTTCCCTCAATACCCTTTGGCATGAAGAAGTGGAGCATCAGGTCACTGACTGTTCCCTCCTGGATTACAGGGATGTTGCTGATGTTGGAGAGAGGCACGTGACAGAACACGCAGAGGTTCATGTGACAAGAGCCAACTTTTATTGAGTGCTCATTTCCTTGTTGAGATTTGAAGGTCTGCATGGTTAGTCCTGATTGGCCAAACCAGTTGCCACCTGGCCAACTGGCCAAGAGCTGCCTGTGTCCCCAACAGCCTCGATCTGCACCCCAATGGCCCAGACTGGTTGACTTATTACCAAGGTAATTATATAATTATATATAACTAATTATATAATTAGT
>VXBI01014039.1:603798-649250 GCA_013397375.1 Toxostoma redivivum | reverse complement strand
AGGGGGCGGGTGTCCCATCCTCCCTCCTGCTCAGGGGGTCCCACCGGAGCCGGGAAACTTCGCTGTGCTTTCCCCGGCACTCTGCTCCGAGAGCAGCTCCCAGGCAGGGTCACCGCCCGTTCCCAGTTAAGCGTGGGGCGGGAGGCATCTCGTCTCGGATTTCGACTGCTCAAATTCCCAAATTCCTTTCAGTGCCGTTATCTTTGTATTTCCTATTTACTGATAAAGCCCACAGGCAGATCTTCGGAGAGGTCCTGCCGGTACAGGCACCCAGAAGTGTGGAAGTCCCAGTTACCGGAGTCTAATTGATCATTTTTCAGAAGACTAAGCACTGATGGACAGGCACAGCTCTCTCCTGCACACTGTATCAGGCAGATGTAAAAAAACAAGCGTTAAACGCTTAGGGACCACCCAGAAAATAGAGCCTTGGGTATGGGATCTGTATGTCACCTGTCAGTACCACTAGACAGATTCTTAGATCAGTCCAGGAAGAATAACTGCCCTTAGCTTACACCAGGCATGAAAGTCTGTTTACTCTGATCCTGGAGCCAAGAGCAAGGCATACAATTTAAACATGTTTTCGCAAAGATTCCAAACTTTACTGTTTTAATTGTTCAAGTACATTTTGAGTCTTTGTGGTATGTTAAGGAGTTAAATACCCATGTCAAAAACACTATATTTACAAGAGGTTTTATCATCAGGCTGGGCAGACATTTTACTTGCTACAGTCTCTTCATGGACCATTGGTGTCCTCGATTTTTCTTGTAAAGTAGCCTTGGTTCAGCCCCTGCAGCCAGCAGCAGATCTCAGCCCCCCAAGGCTGGCAGATGCAGGGAGTGTTTGTGGTGTGAATGCTGCAGTTACAGCAGCTGGAGAAAGAGAACAGACCTCACCAGCTGCCTCACAGCACTCACAAGAAGCTGTGCCCCAGTGGCTTTGCACTGGGTGTCCTGAGAAAGGCTTGTTTTGATTGCAATAGATTTCAAGGTTATAGACAAAATTGAAAGTTAAATTCACAGTGACTTTTAAATTGATTTGATGTCAGTTAGCCCAAAGTGTCCTTCCAGTGTAGAGGAGATCACAGAGTTGAAAAGAACACATTTCCTATATAAGCAGTTTTCTCTGTTGTACAAAAATGCACAGCATGTATTATGGCATGTAGAGGTTTGTGATCCAAATCTTAAGACTGATATAAATGCAGCATGAATGGAAAAATGCACATGTGAAGCAGAAGCAGCAGAGGAAAGAATAAGCAAAAGTTAAAGGTATCACATGGATTGACAGTTGAGGATGTGACTGCTGAGGTAACAAGGAGCAATGCCCTGCGCACATCCTGACAGGTGACTTCAGCAGAGGACCCCAGTGTAGTAACAGGAGGATGACAACAAGGTCACAGCACGCTGAATATGGCCTTTCACTTCCTTTTTTTAACAACCAGAAGATGAACTTTAGCCACAAAGCATCCAAATAGCCACAAGACACCCAAAAAAAGAAATACAAGAACATCAGGAGCTTGTAGACCGTCATGGAATTGGACATGCCGATGCATAATGACTACAGCCTTTTGATTATCTCTGCCTGAGGAGCTGTAAACAACACTAGCATGGAAAATGTCTTCCTTACCAAGATTGCCTGGTAAACAGAGTTCAGAGGATTTATCTTCTCCTCCAGTTGGATATAAAATACATACAGTTTACTTCAAATATTCAAAACTGCAAATTCCAGTGTGCGAGCCCAGGAGGAATGTGTGACTGGGGCTGTGCAGTTTGTCAAACTGGGGCTGCTTACAATCACTCAGAAGAGTCCTTGGTGTCAGGGAGAGGAGAATGTGCAAAAAAACCATCCACAGAGACAGAGATATCTCAGAGATGGACAGGAAGAAACCCAGAACCCAGACTGAAACTGAGAAACATCTGTATTTATGATGATAATAATGATTATATAGAAAACAGCACAGAAGAACAATTAAGAAAGGGGGGAGAAATGCCAGTTATCTTAGTCCATAAGCACAGGAAAGCCCCACCCTTGCCACTTGCCCGGGAGCACGGAACTCTGAGTTTCCTCCGATACATGGCCTGTGTGTGCTCTTGTGCTGGCTGGGAGGCACTCATGGGGCTGGTGCAGCTGCCTGGGTCTTGGGGCTGAGAAGGAAAACCAGCCCATGGCTTGTTTTACCTCTGCAACCCTCACCCCACCTTCCCTTGCTACCTGTAACCCAGCAACAGATTCCTACAAATCACTTAATCCCAGGCAATTATTTCTCTGGGGAAATACATGCTTAATAATCACAGGGCAACTTGAACCTTTCTGCTTAGAAGCATTTCCATTCCTGGTATTTCACTTTTGTCTGTTTCTTTTCATTACCTCAGATATTACCTTTTATCCTGGTTACTGGCAACAACCTCCATTTTTAATTACTCTATTCCCTGATCCTAAAAAAAAAGTTTGTTGCACAGACTACCTTTAATGAGACCACTGGTGCAAGGTGCATACAGGTTTGCTTACTTGACTTACTGCTACCTTGACTGACACAGCTGCTGAGGGGCCTGAGGACACATTGTGGTTTCTGATGGTGTTAATGTCAAAACACTGGAAATTGAACCCCCAGAAATTAAAAGGAAAAGAAATACAAATCAGCATGATCTTTTATTTGGGGTGTTAAGAAAATCCCTCCTTTTGAGTTAAACCCTTGCTGAAAAAGTTTGGATTCCTTTAAACTCAAAGGCATGATGTTCTTACAGCAAAGTAGCTCTCTGACAAATGACCATTCCTGTCATTACATCCATTTCTGCGTCAGCTATGTATTAATTAAATTATTCTAAGGGGATACATAGGGGGGCTTTACAGCCTGTGAAAATGGGCGGAAGTGGTATTCAAGCTGAGAACAATTGCACAGGAGCCATACCATAGCAAGAGGGGCTCTGGGATTAGAGGTGATTGTGTTTTTGCTCCTTTCCTGACAATCAGGACAAACACCAGGCACACAGTTACTGGGAGGGCTGCTAATGGGGGGTCCAGGCTCTCACCAGCATTGCTTGTTCTGGTGTATGAACCCTGTCCCATGGCACAGAGCTGCTGTGTCCAGCCCTCCAGCCTTGCCAGGGCTTTTTGCTCAGCCCCAAGCCCTCCCACCAGCACTGTTTGGATAGATTTGTCTTTGGAGACCTGAAATGTTGTGTGCAGAGCACACTTGGTTTATAATTTGTGGAGTGTCCCTTACCTAAGTGTTTCTGCTCTTTCTAATCCCTAAAATATTAAGCATTTGGAAGACAGAGGGAAAAATGACATTTGGGATCAATCTTATGCACAAACCTCGTATTGTTTGTGTGAATAAGATGGAGTATGAGTCAAAAGATTAATGAAAAGCCCAATGATCTCGAGACAGCTTACCATAACTTTTGGATCAGACATAAGCAAAGGTGAAGAATTAGAAAGCCTATTAGAGATAGATTTTGTGCCATATTTTGTATTCTAATTAGTGCTGAAATAAAGGCAGGGAGATTTACAAACACAGAGGGGTTGAGCAAAGGCTGTTCTTTATTTGGAAAGCCTGAGGTTTCTCAGTCAAGATTACTTCTTTCTGAATTTTCCTTTAAAATGCAATTCTTTTCCCAGCAGAAGAGATTCCATACTAGGACAGGGCCCCAGGAAATTTTTGTCAGCAGGGCCAATGAGTCTTCAGTGTGACACATCAGAAGACTGGCACATAGGAAATGAGTTCTTGTCAAATGAGCAGGTTATTACAAAATGAAAGTGCTATATTTCACCATAGGATTTATTTCAGGATCATTTATTTTTGAAACAAGCTGAAGTGGTTAACACGAAATTGTAACTTCTTCCGTAGATCATCTTTTGAACAAAGAGGAAACCAGAGCAGAATTTTGCAAGAACAAGTAGTGTTCTCAGTGACTGGTGCTAATCATGTGGAATCCAACCTTCTTTTAGTACAAGTGTTGCTGCTGCCCCTCAGGATTGAGAAATGGATGCCCTGTTCCCTCTCAGTGGTGATGTCACTAGACTCAGGTAAAAGAAAGGAAGGAAACGGATATATAACAGTAGCTGGAAAAACAGTGAAAGAAGTCATAAATGTGCTTCCAGCCCTCATATAATTGCTGCTGTGGCCATTATTTCCAGACACAGTGGTCCTAGCCCTGTATCAGTCTCTGCTCTTTACACACACCCTCTGCCTGGGTGCAGCCAGTGCTACACACGGTGGGAATGCTGAGACAGTGTTACAGGTGCTCTTTCCTCACTGAATAAGGAAAACATTAGTGGTAAACCACCATTAGAAATAAGTTCCACATTCCCCCTCCTGAATTTCTTTGCACACAAACTTCTGGAGTAGCACTTGAAACTTCGCAGTGTAGGAATTCATCTTCATGTCTCTCTGTCAAAGCATGCCCTGCTGAGAACATTTCCAGTCACCACAGTCAGGACCAGCTGGGCTGCACTGGTGAGCTGCTGTGCACCCAACCCTTCAGCACCTTGTTTTCTGGATTTAGCTTTGCAGAGAACACTGTGGTATCACTGGACAGCCATAATCCCATGTTAATCATGCTCCAGGGCAGTTATTATGGGCTATGAAGGCCCTTCAAAGTTTAGAATGTCATGTAAATGAGTTTGATCATCTCACTCATCAGAAGATCACACTGAATATATGGTTAGGGCCATGCCACTTCAAATACTTCACTTTAATGCTATGGACAGATCTTGAGAACATAATATATTAAAGCTTGGCTAGGCAGGATGGGGAGGAAGCTATAGGAAATACACATTGTTTCATGCCTAATGGTCCATTCTACACCATGTTTCCTTCAGGACAACTATAGTTTAATTTTTTCCTCTTCCAGAGTTAGCCTCCTTCCACAGATTGTGGTGTACCAGGATCCTGGTAGATCTCTTTCCCATGTAATTCCTGGGAAATCACATGAGATGTCAGTTCGTAAAAAGCAGCGTCAGCAAGGACAAATCCCATTGTTATAAATATATATTGCAGATGTTGAAAGCAATTAATAACGACATGACCATGAAGTTACTGAAAATTATTCAGGGTTAGTGATGGGAAATATACTACATTTATCTCGTCTGTCAAGAAATGTGCATTGCTGAGAAGATGTGGGAAGTTTGGGACACCTCTTCTTGGCAGTGCAGCCCTCAGACAAGCTCTGCTTTTGGGAATAATGCACATCTGTTTGGTCAATCCTGATTTCCTTCTTAAAAGGAAATCTTTGTTCCCAGTAAAAGGAAAGGATGGCTGTTATTGGTGAAAAGATGCAAAATGTCTCTTATACTGGAGAATATTTGTAGGTTTTTCTTATTGCTTCTTCATTGCCATAATAGCATCTTGAAAAGGAGGGCTTGTATGTGCTTGTAAATGCAAAGGAAACACTTCTGTTCCCCTGAGGCCACTATAAATCAAATACAATCTTAATTTCCTGTAGAGTGTCACTGAAAATGAGGCTTGGGCGTTTTTTACAGCAAGGGAAAATACTTATCTGTTGCAGATTTTCTTGTAAAGTAGCTTGTGTCAGTAAATCCTGGTGCCTGCACAGATAGTGGCTTCCTGTTCATACCCTGCCCTGTTCATAGCTGCAGATCTCAGAAGTGCTCATCAGTGAAACCAGCTTTCCATGGACCTGACAGCCCTGATTCCTGATTTTTGCAGCATATCTGCAAAAATGAGGAAATTTCAGATGTTAGAATTGTTCTCCTGTTGGTGATCCCATAGATAAAGCCCTACAATAAGAGTATTTTGATCATCAATGGGAACTTCACCCTTAAATTTCTGTCTTTCAGCACACCCAAATCCTACAAATTAACGCAGGGAATATCTAAACTACTTCATTTGACATTCCCACTAGTTATATTCAAAGCACTTTTTTTCTCTGGAAATCCTTTAAAAGAGGTTGTCACCCACAGTGTGCAGATTTATTTCTAAAAGGTTTGGACCTGGAGCCACATACTATAACTTGGAAAAGCATACACAAATACTTTGAATCTAAACCAAACTGAAATCTTATGGAAATGAAAAAGATTTATGTATATGATTAAGTTGTTTAATCAGCTCTTGGGCAATTTTATCTCCAGAGAGGACTGGGGGGGGTTCAAGATGCTCAGTGTCTTACAGTAGTGAGTCAATATCTCCATGAATTGCTTTTATAGTGCAGCCATTACAGCAGTCACAGAGAATTTCAGGCTCAAACCCAAACATTCATCTATGTGAGGAAAAGACTGCACTAAAAGAAAATCAAGGGATCTCACAATGGGAAAAAAAAAGTTTTAAGCAGCGCATCTTAAGGAAAGTAATGCCAAGGAATGTGGAATTGGTTTATCTATTAAAATTCAATGTAGGTTTATGGCTGTATTTTTTTCATTAAAATCAGTATCACCATTTTCTCTGGTAAGAACTGAAACAAGACACATAAGGTCTTTTGCTGAATGTATGAGGTATTTCTGACTTACTAAGATGTGACTACACAAAGCTGAGATTTGAATTCAAGGAAGGACTTTTGTGCTTTTGATATTGTAAACCCTGATGTATCAGGAACTTTAAGAAAAAACATTGAAACTTCCAAGGGAAAAACGAAACAAAATTCTTTCAAAAATAATAATTCTGGGAATGAGTGAGTCACAGTCAGACTGTTGTTCATAGCATGAGTATTTATAGACTATTTAACCAGTGTTCTTCAGTACAAGCACTTCTTCTGTTTGCACCTGTGCTAATATTGGTGTGAGAAATAACAAACATGCAGCATGTGTTTAGGGGGGCTGCATTTGCTGTAGGTGTCTGCAGTGCAGCATTTCTCAGTCACACACCCCAAACAGTTCCAGTTCTGCCACCTGGCATTCCTGTGAACTGCAGTTTCATAACAAATCCCATAACAGGTTTCAAAAGTAACAAAAGTACATTTTCATCAAGTGACTAATGCTCTGTAACACTCATTGTCACAGGATGCTCTTTAATGCCAGAAGTTAGGATAGGTTCAAAAAGCAAGAAGAAAAATTCATGGAAGAGAGAACTATCAAGATAAAACTTCTGGCTCAGGAAGCTGCTGAGCTCCAGATTGCCGGAAGCTGGGAGGATACACAGGCACGGTGCTACTTTTATCTTTTCCTAAGCATCTGCTTCTGGGCACTGCAGGGGCAGGGCACTGGCTAGGACTGACTTCTGCTCTTACCCCAAGTGCCCTTCCTTACATCACTTTCTGACCTAATGGGTCCTCTTTGGAAGGATTGTGGCTTCGCTGAACATTTTGTATTACAATCAGTCAGAGATCTGATTCAGCCATGACTTGGGAAAATTATTGGTATGCCTCAATAGTGAAGGGTTTGAAATTTCTGAAGAATCTTTTACATCTTGCACTAAATCCTGCCAAAGGAAAGGAGTGACAGTCATGAGAAAGCACTGACTTCCACCCGTCTCTGTGTTGATGGCAGTCTGTATTTTGCATTGTCTGCACCAATTTCTTATAATTTCTTCAAACACTAAACAGTTGTTTGTAATAGCACTGCACATGTACAAAATCTTGTGTCCATCACAGTGTTCTAATTTAGTGAAAGATCAACTGCCACAGTTGTTCCTCTGGTGATAGTACAAAACACCTATATGGAAATCCATGGAATAATTTAAAATAAAACCTTAATTTCCAAGGAAGACTGAAATGCCATCTTTAAACTCCTCCAGGAAGGAAGTATGTATCAGAACTCTGAGTTATAACATTACATTTTTTCCTAGGAAATGGAACTTGCTTTAGCTTTCACTGGCTTTCATCTTGTTCTTACTCAGATCCCATTGATGCTTTGATGCTCAGCCTGCCTTCAGCAGCATTTGTTTTACTTCCACATTTTCCTGTTGTGAGCTGCAAACCTGTTTGTGTAATGGATGGGAATACATAACAGAAATGTGTTTCTTGGTATTTAGAATTTTAAGTCAAAAGATTTGCTACTATGTCATACCTACAAGCTACTCTGTCAAAATGTGTGGATGGATGTCTAGGAATTTTCCTGAACACAGCTCTTGCAGCTGGAAGGTTGGAAAAAGCCTTTCTGGTATTTCTGCTAACATGCATTTTAGTTTTGACAGTGTTGCATTTAGAGTTTGGACTATGTAACACTGTTTTCCTATGATAAAAGTGATCCGTTTCTGTAATTTAACTATCAAGGTATCATTGACACTCCAGGTTTGCCTGCTGAAGTCCCTGATACCTCCGAGACCTTGCAGGCGAGAATCCCACTCGGCCCTTCAGCGGCGACAGCGCCCAAGGCTCCCACAGAACCAGAGAGAAAGCCGTCAGGGGAGAGAACAGTGTAAGTAAAACAAGTTCCTTGGATTTTTTGTACAATGTTCGGGAGAGGAGTTTGCTTCATGTGCGAATCTGCAAAACAACCAGGCTGGTGTTACAGACTGCATTACAGTCAAATAGCACAAAGTTTAAGCTCGATTTCTCCCCAGTTATCACACTAGCCAGGTTTTCCACTGAGGAGTATCGCTAAAACCCGCTGTAAGTGGAGCAATCCCAAAACTCAACGACGTTTGGGGAGTAAACAGAAACCAAACCATTCCGTGTAGATGTGGCACATCGGAACACAGTTTGGCAGCACCCCCGGCGCTCTCGCAGCCATGGCCGCCCCCGGCGGGGTGGGAGGGGGACGCTCTGTCCCTCCTCTCGCTGCTCCCGGGGCCGCCTCTCGCTGCTGTATCCGGCAGGACCCGCACCATAGAGTGGCGCAGGGTAGGCGGGCGCTGTGCCGCGGTGGCTGGTGGGATGCGGGAGGGCTGTGGGGCGGAGCGGCGGATCGCGGCCTGGCGGCGGGAGCGGCCGCGGCCTCAGGTGAGCGCCGGGAAGGGAAGGGGCCGCGTCCCCCGCGGCGGTGGTGCCTCCGCCCCCTCAGCGCTCCAGGGGCTCCCCGGTGCAGGGCATGGCCTCGGCGCTGCCTCCCGCAGCCGCTTGTGGGGGGGTTTGTGCAGCCGGTGTGTGGGGACGGGAGAAGTGCCCCGGCGCAGGAGCCTCGGAACGCCTCGGTCGGGCCGGTTCGCGCACACCTTGATTTGTTTTTAAAGCAAGGCAAGGATTAATTTGAGATGTGCACAAGGCTGCGGTGCTGGGGTAGCCGGAGATGCGAGGAGAGGATGGAGCAGGAAGTGCTGTCTCCACTAGGCATTCCTCGGATGCTTTTAAAATTGCAGCATCCACCGTGGGATTGCGGCAGCCGGGAGCCGGGGATGCGGCGGGGGCATGCACAGACCGACCCCGTGCTTTACAGTTTTTTTGTCTTTAATTATTGCTCACATGTAGGTCAGAGACTTCATGGTATGGTGAGACTTAAGCATGACTTGGAAATTATTTAAATATAAAGTTTCCAGTTTGCTGTGCGTTGGCGCTATGTGCATCATTTACTTAAGCTCTGTGGGTGTGAGGCAGAGCTGACTATTTTATTACTGATGAGTGATCGTAGCTATTATGTTTATCTTTTTAATTTAAAAATGTCCTTGTTTTTTACAATTATAGGTCCATTTAACAGTGCTTTTTGACACAGTAACTCGGCAAAATTATTTTCAAAAGCTGCTTGCATAGAAACATCATCCCTAAATCTGATAATTTACAAGAACGGTATCACTGCCTCCTTTGTGTGTTTCAAGTGACTATATTCATTGAAAAGACAGTACAAAAGTTGTTGAAATGGAACTTTAAATAAAGTATTTAGGATTAGAGCTTTAGGTTTGTGTGTTGCTTTTTCTTGCCCTTTTAAGAATAGTGCTCATACAGGTGGTTGAACTCTTTAGTCCTTGTTCCTTTTGCTGTGTATATGTGTGCTGTTGAGTCACAGGCATGTTCCAAATTTTGATGCATTCCCAGTAGTAATCCCTGTACAGTTTCTTTGGTTCAAATACAATGCCAGAAGGAATTCTGTAGAACTTATGAGCTCTGAACATCAGTTCCAAGCCGGAGCAGTGGCTCACACTTAGTGTGGTCTGTCTGCAAAGGTCACAGCTGGGTTGTTGCATTTTCTGTAAATTCTGTGTTTAGTGGAAGTGTCATTTTCCTGAATAAGAGTAAAGCAGAATTGTTAGTGTGTAAAAGAGCATTCCTTCAATTGATGATATCTATTTCTTATGAGCAAAAATGAAATCACCTGGGATTGTTGATCTAGAGGGAGTGAGGGGACAGGATTTCCCACAGTGGAGGTGAGGACATGCCAGGAACAAAGCATGGCACACAGAACAGGCTGTGCTTGACACACTTGTTAGAACTCAGTGATTCACAGAATCATGCAATTTTTTCTATTATTATTGATGTGACTCAGTATTAGACATTTCTTCCTTGGTATTGTAGTTCTTTTAGTGATAAACCACAAATACTGCTGTTTTACTGATATATCTTGGTGTTTCTGTCTGCTTTAAGTCTGAAAAGTGACTTCAGAATACTGATATTGTTGAGACCATTTCCAGCACTGGGAAACCTGTTTAAGTCTTTAGTCCTGTCGGTGGCTATTAAGTACTGCAAAAAAAAATCTGAGTCGTATAGCCTGTGATGGAAAGAAAGAAGCCTCATTTGAGAAATCAGGAGGGCTGTTCTGCTTGTGGAGATGGTTGTAAGTTCACTCTGAAGTGATGATTTGAAAATGTTGTTTGATATCCTTATATGGACACACTCTTTGTACATGTTTGGTAGTGCTTTCTTTGTACTATCAAGAAGCTCCCAGTCTGCCTGTTCCTCACAGTTTACTTCTTGCATCCTGACAGGAACAAAGGAAGTGACCCATTTTCCTTCCCCTCTCTTTCTCTCTCACCGGAATCCTGCTCTTAGCAGAGGACTTTGGGATGGCATGTTCCAGCTGCAGCTGAACTCAGTGGCACTTTGCTCCTTTACATTGCCAACGTCATATTGCTCAGGATAGGAATTTGTTGGGATCCGAAATGAAACTGTTCAAAACCAGATTGGACATTCCTATGCTGTAGCACAGTGTCCCTTTTTTTTTTCTGCTAGGCCTGCTAAGTAGGGTCCAGCACTGTTCACAGATAAAGTTTCACTGCTTTTTGCAAGTTGTTGCAGATGGATCTTACCTATTCCTTTCTCCTTGAATTGTTTTGTATGCACTGTTTTGCTTATCTCATACTGATGGAAGGAGTACTTTGAAAATCTAAAGAAAACAGATACAGCTCTTTCTTTGGTTTGCCTTATTATGTTTTTTTTTTAAATACATTTTGTTCTGGACAATTGATAAGAAATTCAATGTTACAATTTCCAGGTGTGGGAACTGCTCAGAGTGTAGTCAAAGACTCAGCTTCATGTTGTTTTGATGTTTGAGTCAGCTGTGAGCAGACAGAGCTGTGGGTTTCTGTGGTCACTGGTGCACAGCGGGGACTGGTCCAGCGCCAAGCTCTCACTTGTGAGCAGTGCTGAGAGTGCTGTGGTTGTTTGGTGCTGTAAGAAGATATAATGTATTTTGTTAATTCCGAGGTTTTGATTTGTACTGTGTGGTAGAGCTTCGGGAAGGCGGCACATGGTCGTCCGGGGAAGTTGTTTGGTGGAATGATTTTCAAGGAAACCTCATGAGGGCAGCATTAGGAATTGCAAAATGTCAAGGCTGAGCAACTGAGCTCCCAAATGAGCCCCAGAGCCTTAAGTGCTGTAGAACAGCAGGTGTTTCTGTGGGGTTTTTTGTTGTTGTTGAGCTAAGTTTTAGCTAGCACATTTCTAGTCTAACAAAAGACATTGGGAAATTACTAACTGGAAGTGTGAGCTGCAGTCATGATGTGATCAGAGCAGCTGGGCTGCTGCTTTGCTATAGCAACTTTTTGGTCAGTAAGACACAAGGTAATGTGGTTTGCCTTGTAGGAAACAGGTTTTATAAAAGCTGTATTTGTGGAACAGATGATTTTATGGAAAAATGTTCTTTATGAGATGACAGACTAATTTTGAAGCTTAGTGTGTCATAATCAGCTGACAATTTTTAATCTGCTTTTTAATCAAGGAACTCGAGTAATGCTACAATGGATGTGACTATACTGTCAGTTTAAAGTAGAAGTAGGGCATTTGCCATACATATTGAAACCTCCATCATTCCCTCATCTGTCCTTTATCTATGGACAGTGGGCCTGGGTGACTTCACCTCTGGCATTACTGTGAAAAATGGGTCAGGTATATCTACATTGGCACTCAGAAACTATGAGCTTTTCTAAACTCCTGAACTATGTTACTAATTTTATTGACAAAGTGACAACAGAGGTTTCCAAACATAGAAACAAGATGTCAACAGGGCAATGAGTTACTTCTGTCAGTGGGATTGTTGGTGTTTTTGAGGATCTGTGACAATGGTTGGTTGGAGGCTGGAATGAGCCTTTGCATACTGGTCAGAGGAAAATAAGTTCTGGTTTTCAAAACCATTCTCAAGAGATGTTTTCCAGAATGTTTTGAGGAATACATAATTAGAGGCTGACAGAAGATGATTAGAATCAGGACCTCCCTATTTTCCAGGCAATGGATGCATTGGGGTTTCATTAGTAATCAAATGAGCTGGATGTGGGGGAAAAGTAGTTGGAGGAGGAAGAAAACAACTTTCCTTGCTTTTAGGGTAGCTGGTACCTGCACAGCTGCCAGGATTTTAAATGCCTGCTGCAGGGCAAATTAAGTACCATGGGACCTGAAGATCTGTTTTCTTTCAAACTCCAAGCAGCAATTACACTAACTTCAACTTTTCCTTAAGTCCAGAGCTTGGTGTATCTCTGCCAGGATTTGGCTGTCAAACTGCCAGTGTCAGAAACTGGACTGTATCCTGCTAAAATGACTCCTGCTACCCAACAGGAAAATCTGAACACACAGGTGCCTGCATAGGTCACTTCCCTGCTTTCCCAGGCCAAGAGCTGCATTGTCAACAAACCAAGCTGTGAAGTGCTCCTGCTGCTTCTGCGTTTCCTGCCCCTGCTCTGGGGCTGCTCTAAATGAAAGGGCCTTGCTATTGCCCTGATAACTAATCTATAGCACAGCTAACATCCTTGAGTAAAGAGATAAGGGCTTGCCAAAGTCCATCTGTTCTGGGTGTCTGGAACTAAAGAACAAATCTCTTTTGATAGTCCTTCACACTGGCATAAATTTTTGTTCCAGCATGGGTTAGCCAAGTGTAGTGTCCTAATCAGCAATAGCACTTTGAAGTCACTGAAAATAATATTATGTTCTGACCCTTACCTGGGAATCATGTAGGTGTCCTGTTCTCATGAGAATTTTTGGATGTGGTAATAATTCTCAAATGTAATGTTTGGACAACATTTGCATTACATTCGCCTATCTGTGAACCATCCCTCTATAAAGACAGGATGGATGAAAGTTTGTTATGATACTAAATTTTAATATTTTGCATTTTAAAGGAATATTTCTGTTTTGAAATTTTTAAGTATTTAGATTAAGTATTCCTGTGACTTCTTTCAGAAGGAAGACATTTTGATTATGGCTTGTTTGTTCTGGTAATCCTTAAGTATGTGATATTTCATTCTACTAGAATAAAATGTGATTATTACATGCAATTGATCAGTTCAAAATTGAAAGTAATGTAATCTTCAAGTCAGCTAACATGCACTATGGCTTTTTTTCTTCTAGTGTCTGAAACTTGAAGTGAAGAAACATGTCTCAGTCAGGTGAAAAAGTAAAGGTAAAGAGATGGCTGTGTAGCCATAATTTTGTCTAGAATCTCTTCAACTTGTGAAAACATTTGTGGTTTTACTGAAGTGCTAAAATTGTGAATAAATGATACTTTATTGCTTCAGATGTGTTTCTTATGCTTAGTAGAAAAAGAGATTGTATGTGATCCTAGTGATAGACTTTATGTTGTTCACCAGACATTCAGTCTCTGCTTACAAAGTAAAAATGGTACCTTCACCTAAGGAAATTTCATATGAAAAAACTTAATTTCTAATGTTTTGCTCACCTGGATGGACTTTAAAAGGATTATTAGCAAATAAATAAATACCTTTTAAATGGTTTCCCTTGTATCCCCCCCACACCCCTGGAAGAGTATGGCATTGTAAAAAACCTGTTCTCATCATAAACTCATCTGTGAAGAAGACATCTGGTTCCAGGTAGCCCTTAGGTCCCTAACTCAGGTGTCTGGAGTTCTTATTTAGGCTCCTGTTAGGTTGTCAGTCAGTGGGTAACAGATGGTGGAGCAGACTGCCCTGTTTATAGCCCAAATCTCTTTGATAAGTTTTTCAGGCATGTTTCTTTTTCCTGCTTTTGTGTTAGAAGTTAGAGATTGTGAAGATAGGTGAACAACTTAACAAGCAAAAGATACATCTCTGTGTGATTGTCTCTCAGTAATCCTCCCATTAGTACAATGTTCTTGTTTTTTACCTGTAAGCACATGCATTATTTTTATGGATGATAGTAGCAGCAGGCACCAAATCTCAGCAGAATTTATTATTTTGAGCTGGATTTATTTCTTAAGACTAATCATAGTGTGTTCTTGCAAGCTTGTAGATTTTTATTTTTATTTTATCCAAGGGGAGATTTGTTTGTGTAGCTCCAGGTAATTATCTGACTTCTATTTATATCAGCCTGCTTGGTAAATGAGCCTTTTCAAGGTCTGCCTTGCTATTGCAGCAAAAATTATTTCATTCTCTGTTCTTCCTTGTGCTTTATATACCCTTGCAGTTTATTGTGTCAAATAAAGTAAACTCTTTCTCAGCTTTTTTTGGGGAAAAGGATCTCATATTCAACCTTTGTTTTCTTGTCAGTTTTCCGACTCGGCAGGCTATGTGGGATTTGCTAATCTGCCCAACCAGGTTCACAGGAAATCTGTGAAGAAGGGCTTTGAATTCACACTCATGGTGGTTGGTAAGTGAGTTCTTTAAGTATTTTTGACTGTTATACAGCAACAAGAACAACAGTTCTTTCACGTAGATGTATGCATCTTCCTACTTAGCAATTGACTGTTACACAGTAGAAAAAGCTTTGAACCTCTCTACACTTTCTAATTACATCTGTTCTTATTTTGTCATGTTTAGTAGGAGGGAGTATTTATAGTGATTAAAGATGATGACTTGGAGCCAACAGGACATTTTTGCATTCTTGATTCATCGTCAGATGACAGGGGTGGTAGTTTAATCTTTCTTTTACTCTTGTTTCCCCACTGAAAGCATGAATGCATATGGTGAGTATCTTGCTGTTGAAATGGTGATGCTGCTGTTGTGTTTTCTGCTGTTCTGTACTGACTCACTCTGGTGTCAGAGATAAACCTGTAATTTGCCTGTTCTGTCAATGAGCACCTCTGAGTCTCTTTGATGGAGAGTCCTTTAGGCACAAAGCTCTTCCAAGAGATGTGTTGAATTACGTTTACATGAAATCAGTTTAATGGTGTGCATGTGCAAAGGGAGTCCACTCTTTTGTAGCAGTGAAAAATGAAAATGTGCAATACCATTTGGGATTCCTTGGTGACAAGCGTTCAGCAGTGTTTGTCAGATAAATAGGTAATTTGTGTTATTTGTAGAGTTCTTGTGTCATGTAGTTTGTGATGAGAAATACAGATAACTTTTTCATCTCTAAGATCAGGTTAGTAGCAGCTAAAATATTTCAGCCAGTTGGTCTAAATGCTGACTCCCTTGATTCTTTGAGTTAGGAAACAAGTGATTTTTTGAAACTCAGATTTAGTAGTTAAGTTTACATTACTTAGATGTAGGACAAAATTTGTATCATTTGAAGTTAACAGAATTATGAAACTTCCCGGGTGAACTTTGAATAATTTGGTTTATGATTTTCAGTTTCATAGAACCTATATGGACTTAAATGTAAGAGTACAAAACTTGACTGTTAGCTCAGGATTGCTTTACTCATTTGTCTTCCCAGCAGTGTTCCAGGCGCAATTTCTAGCTTAGGAAAATGTTCCAACTCTCAGAAGTTTTCAGCAGGAGAGTTACAGCTCCTGATTTTGTAAGTCTAGATGAAAAAAGCTGTAATTTCTCTCAAGTAACTGAACTATCTCTAGATCTATAGTCCAAGTGCTGTATGACCTTTCAGCTTTTATTGTGACATCTGTTACAGTAAACTTACAATTTTCATGTAACATTTATGAAAACACTGGAGGCTTGTTTTTCCGGTGTTTTCAAAGTGCTTAGCTGAACCTTTGATGTTTTTATATCAAAAGCTAGGGCGGATCCTGATGAACAAATTATTTTTCCTCCATAATGTGGACTTGGAGAAAGACAAGGTGCTTTAAAAATCTTGGAGTAAAAAGTGTATATGCTTAATAACCTGAATTATTTTGTTTGTAGGTGAGTCTGGCTTAGGAAAATCCACTTTAATTAACAGTCTGTTCCTGACTGATCTTTATCCAGAACGTTATATTCCTGGAGCTGCAGGTAAATGGGGTTTTGCAGTTCCTCCAGCACACTCCACCCTATAAAATTTCATGTTCTTTCAATTAATGTTGCTTCATTCTTCACCCATTACACCACTTCACCATGCTGTATTTAAATTTTCTAAATTATGTTTTGTAGAGCTGTCATTTTCTTATTTAGATTGCCTTTCAAAGACAGCTTTTGTTTCTTTATCAGCTGCTATTAAAGAAACACCTCTCAAGTCTTTTAGGTATCAATATACCTAAATGTGGTTTTGCTCTAATCCCCATTTCTTCTTACTGCATTTTGTCTGTAGTGCCTTAAATCCTGGTTAGAGGTGTAAATAACTTTTTGACAAAGAATCTATTGTGCTTTTGAATATTATGATTTTATTTTTTGCATATTGTCATAAGTAAACCCACGTTTTAGTTCATTGTTTCTTGTTTACTTACAAAACTGTGGCATTAAATTCCACTTACTACTTTGTGTATATTGATAAAATATTTTATGTCATGTAGGTTACAACACACTTGAGCTTGCAGTTCCTCTTCTATTGCTCTCTCCTGTGGGGGTGTCTGCAGGAATTGATAGGCAAATAACAATCCAAATGTTCCTTTATTTTAGAGAAAATAGAGAGAACAGTTCAAATCGAAGCTTCTACAGTAGAGATAGAGGAGCGAGGGGTGAAGCTGCGTTTAACTGTAGTTGACACACCAGGATATGGAGATGCCATTAACAGCCAGGACTGGTATGTGTGTAAATACTGCTTTGTTAATAAAGTGTGTGTCTTACACAGACACTATTCTAGTGTGTCTGGTACTTTCTACCACTTTCAGTTTCAATTTTCTAACCGTTTTTGATGTTTTTAGAAGTTTTGTAGGCTGTATCTATGATTCTGCCTCAAAATTAACAGCCTCTCCTTCAAAACATTTCTCTGAGCACTGCAGTCAGCTTTTTGCCTCTGTGGCTGCTCCAATAGGACAAAATTCTGGTGGGAGGAAACTTTTTGTCTTTTACTTTCTGTGTCTCTGGCCCATCCAGTTTCCATGTTTTTAAGACAGTTCTTTTCGTTCTCTGTTCTCTCTATGTACTACCAGCAATCTGGGTGGAACTGGTGTTTTTTTATGATGAAGTTACCACTTGGCTCTCTCTGGCCTAAATATCACCAGCAATCTTTAATGGATGAAATAATTGTCAGCAGATACACTGGAAAATATACATAATTGCTTCAGTATAGTGATTATGAAGAAAGAAATTTATAAAGCAGTTAGAAAGGCATTGTAACAAACTTAGAGTTACTACGTTCATAAATGTAATTTCCAAATAATCACATTCAGGCAATTCTCTTTAACGGTGGAAAGCTGGTGAATTTTTTCAAATAAAGATGAGATATTCTTACTGAGATGCTTGTAGTTTCAGTGGATTAAAACTTTGAATTTTCACATGGTTGTCTTTTAAGAAGTGCTAACAATATTTATTTTACTTAGTTGTTAATTTTGTTGACACTTTATTTCTGGTGGTGATGGTAATCTCAAGGCAAACAAGGATCACTGTGCAGAGAAATGGAGCGTAAAGCTAATACAGGTTAATTTGAGTCCTTCACTATAAGTTTAAGACCAGGAAAGAGACAAGTAGCAGATAAAATAAACATATATAATGCTAATAGAATGTTTTGCAGGCTTTCATTGACAGAATGATGTATCTGCAGTGTTCTTATCAGATGGTTTTTGTCTTCTTTCTATGGTGTAGATGGTGTAGGAACACAGCAAAAGTGAAGGCAGTGAAGTTCTGTAGTACATGAAATGAAAGTCTGAAAGTGAAGCTCTAGTGAGATTTTTATTTTCCTTCCACTTTTCCTACTTTAAGTTGAAAAAAATTGAACTTTTGGAATTACACAAAGGCATCTTTCTGGGCTGCATCATGGTCTTGCTTATTTTGTGCACTGTTGACTAGAGCTTCCTTCCGCTGGAGCTGAGAGCTCTGCAGCCTGTGCATTGTGTTATAGAGAGCTCTTCCTGTTGATTGTGTTCTAATGCCCTTTGTTTATTCTGCTCAGATGTTTCTTAGAGACCTACGTGTTCAGATTTCCCCCTTTCTTTCTGGAGGTTTTCTGAATAGAATCATTTTGTGGTGATTCAGACTCGAGTAGAACAATTTATACGTAATTTTCTATGACAAATCTGAAACATCAAATAGGCTGCAGGAACAAATAGTACTTACAATCCTACAAAATAAAAAGATGCAGTCAATGGTATCTCTTTAGTCTACTTATGTCACATGAAAAGCCTTTCAGCCATGGCAAATGTCATTTTGACAAAGTCTTTTAATCTTTACAGGATGTCTCAGGGACTTGGATGGACAGACTTTGTTTTCAACTGTAGTGAAGACTAACCCAGTGCAGCCACCTTCCTTCCTTGGTAGTTCAGAGGAAAGAGCAAGTTCATGTTCTTGAACTTAAGTGTTCAGGAACATTTACTGTAGTCATGGTTCACTGGTAAATAGTGCTGATCATGATCCAAGTTTTATAAAGCCCTTTTTTGGGAAGGTTGCAATTTGTGCAGACTGGTTGTTTTTTGAGGTGACAAGTTTTACTAAGGCTATTTTTGAACACAGGTAAATCAAACTGTCATGATGTCTCTAGGAGGCAGCAATCACTGGGAGTGTTTTAAATATCTTTCTCCAGAGTAGGTTCCCTAATGGCTTTTAGTCTCTGTGCATTAATGAAAGGGCTAAATTTTAAAGTTTGACTTTCATGGGTGGGAGCTGAGGTAAATTTTTATGTATTTTGTGTCAAAGAAAAAGGATTTATTGCTGGTAGGAGTGTGTCCAGGGAGTCTACTGGATTGGAAAAACAACAGTATTGGATTAGGAAATGATTTGTTACAGATTTAGTACAACACATTTTCTGAAGTAGAGTAATTCTTGATTTCTGGATGCTACTGTACTTAAAGCAATATGAAAGGAAAGGTGGAGGTGAACCACAGTTAACCATGGTGATTTTTTGTGTGAAGCTTTAGTGCTGGGTGGAGTTCTGTATTCTAGAATCAGGATTGCTCATGGCATCAGTTTAGGGGTGTGTTTGGAGAACAGCAAAATCCTTTATGGTGGGAGGTTTGACACATTCATCATCTTTCCATATGTAAGAACATTGGGATCGTGAGAGAATCATGTCCTTAAAATAACAACCTTCATGAGAAGAGAGGGAATCTGATCAGAGGAGGGAAAATTGCTTGATAATTGGATTTGCTTTGATATCTGGCTTCAAAAAGTGGTTGACAAAAACAGACTACAGGTGAACTTGTTGGATATTGCTGATCACACTCTTTATTTCATCTTGGGGTGTCACAGGTCATTCTTTGATAGCTACTCTCTGCTCTTTAGCTGATGCTAAATTTTTAAATTTTTTATTTTTAAACTGGCTAGGGTTATATTTTGTGGGTTTTGGCACCTTGATAATATTGTTAATTTTCCCCCGGTGGGTTTAAATGCAGCATTTGTGTTGTTTGCTGTTACAATACAGGATGTGCTATCTCCTAAGTAATGACAGCACTCTGGTGTAAGCCAGGTGTTTCCCGGAAGTCAGGAGGTACAGGACACTGACACCGTGTTTATAGGGAAAATTGGAGCTGTTAGACCTAGAAAACTGCACGTAAACTAATGACATTGCCAGAGAAATGGGTGATAGTTCTTTCCCATTGTTAGTGTTTGGTTTTTGTCCTAATATTTGTATGCCTTCAGTTTCGTTATCTTTTACCAGCTAAGAGAAGTATTGACGATTAACAGGAACAAAAACCATATTGATGTTTTTCTGCAGGTTTAGCTATTAAGATGCTGTTCCCTAATGAGTAACACTAAGGTTGAAACCCAATAAATTCCAAATTTTGCTTTGTTGTCTTCTGTAATATGGCTTAGAACAGCTAAATCTTGCAATGATGTAAATGTATGTATGTATATTCTACTGTTGATTTATTTCTTCTCAATCCAAAAACTTACTTAGCTTTGGAGAATCAAATTCCCTCCAGGATCTCTTCCATCTTTCTTGTTACTTTCTTTTATTATCTCCTTTGCAGCCATGCAGCCCTGGGTCAATCGTTGCTGCCTATGACAGAGTTTGCCGGCATTCTGTGTTCATTTTCCAAATTATTAATTTTCTTTTCTGTTATCCTCCTTAAATGTATCTCATCAAGTCTGTGCTTTCTCAGCAACAGAAATATGGCTATTCCTATTTCTCAAGTTAAACTTTCTGCTTAGTTTTTTCTCAAGTATTTTAAGACATGTTCATGATACACAATCATTTGCTTAACCTTATCTATGTCAGCTGCTCATTTCCCTTCCTTTGGAGTACGTAATATAAAGTGTTCTTTTATATTAATGGTATTTGCAGGTGTCTGCAGGCTCTGAAATAGCTTAAAATGATCTTAAGTGTGCATTGTGTTCTCTTCTCTCTCTCTAGTCACTGCTCTCTGTGTCTGATTAATCTATGTGATCAGATTTTGTGCTCGTTTGCTTCTTTGTATGGAATATTTTAAATTGCCTTGAACTAAGTAAGAATTATTTTTCTTTATCAACAAAAGAGAATTGTGTAAGGTAACAAAAATAGCTTAATAAATCATGTGATGCTTGAGTGCATGACTTGCAAATGTAGTTGTACTTAATTCAAACAGACTAGAATACCAGAATTTTCATAACTACAGAAACCTGGCTCTAGGGTCAGGGCTGTAGATCAAGAGGATATCCGGGATATATCATTTGTCAACCCATTTGAAAACAAATCTTCAGCCCCTACCCCCAGAAATAAAGGCAGAAAAATCCTCAATCTTTTGTTCCTGTGTTTTCTCAGTACTGAGTGCTTTTTTTCTGAGCTTGCACTTGAACTTTTTATCCAGTGAACAGAGTAACACTTGGAATTGGCTCTAGGTATAAGTTGACACTTGGTGGTTGTTATGAAAACATCCTATTGCATTATCAAAATATTTTTCCTCAGTACTAGATAAAATGCTAGGAAGTTGAATTTTTTGTAACCGTAGTGTTTTAAATAAATGTTTCTCCTTCTGTTCTTATCTTTTCATGATTCTTTCCTTATTATTTAAAGCTGATGTAAGATGCCTCTCTTTCTCCTCCCTCCCATACCACAGCTTCAAAACAATTATCCACTACATTGACAACCAGTTTGAACGGTACCTACATGATGAGAGTGGTCTGAACAGGCGCCACATCATAGACAACAGAGTCCACTGTTGCTTCTACTTCATCTCTCCTTTTGGGCATGGGTAAGAAAAACCTCGAGCTTTTGTATTTTAGGGTGTTGTACCTTCATAGCAGTTCATAAGTCTGTTCATTACTTGAACTGGTAACTTAGCAGTAATGTTAATTGAGTTACCAACCTGTCAGTTAGCCAGTGCAATTAAAACAGTCTTTGGAGATTAGTGCTTTCCTTTACTTTGTCCCCTTTTGCATTTAAATATTGTTTCAAGGTGGTCAGTACTGCATTGTTTATCACCCAGAAACATAAATGCTTTTAATATCCACTTCATTACATAGTGACACTTTTAATTAAAACTTAAACTTTGCACAACCAAGTTGATAAGCAAGAGCATTAAACTTAATGGCTTGATTTAGTATGAAAATATTCTTTATGTGGACGCTTGAAATAAATAATTTTTAATATATTTGGTCTGTTATAAAACAAACAAGACCCCATGCATATTTTAAATCTTTTTTTTTTTCCCTGCTTGTTGGCAGACTGAAGCCATTAGATGTAGAATTCATGAAGGCTCTTCATGGAAAAGTCAACATTGTCCCTGTGATTGCCAAGGCTGACACCCTGACACTGAAGGAGAGGGAGAGGCTGAAGAGAAGAGTAGGTTTAACACTTTATTGTGAGAACAGAGCAACTCATACAATATTAAAGCCAAATATAAAGTGATTTCAAACTGAAGAGGGGTGAATGATATTGGCCAAGGACCTAATCTTCAGGAAGTGTGAGGTGGGAAGTCTTCACTGAAGTCTGATGTGCTTTGCCAGTTACACTTGCTAAGGCTGTGGCTGTTCTTGGCTTCATGTGTCTTAGCAAAGCAGTGCACCCAGTAGGGCAGGTTTTAAGCAACACAGTTTGTAATGGGTTCAGACAATCCTGGAAGGAGAAGTGGAGATGTTTGAAGCTGACTCTCAGGGAGGAGTGGCCTGAGTGCCCCTTACTGCTGGGAGTGCATCAGGTATGTTCTGAGGGCACATCTGCAGTTTCATCCAGAAGGTACTTGGGGTGTGCACACTGCTGCATGGTTTGTACCAAAATGTGGTTGGAAACTTTTTAAATGAGTACACCCATGGTACAAACTGAAATACAGAGACAGGACAGTTGGGTTAATTTATATGAGCAGGATGCTTTTGTGGCTCCATTGTTATGGAAAAATGCATGTTGTTCTGTGAACTTTTTTCCTGCTGTGTGATCTGTTCATCTGGAGCACCAGGACATACTCAAGGTTGCAGTGGAGACTGTCCTGTGTTTCCAGACAGTGGTACTAAAATCATTCTTTGCTTTGCAAGGTTTACTTGGCATCTTGAAATTTTGTTTTTTGATAAGCCTTTCTAAGACAGCCCAGCTTTTCCCGGGAATGACATTGTAGTGAACTAAATGGAATGATATCAATATTTGTGGTTGGACAAGTGTTTTACCTTAAATCAAATTTCCATTTTATCTCATCATCTAAGCAATGAATGTAAATATTTAATCTGTTCTGGTTTATTCTCTGATTGACTTTGTGCACCTTGTTAAAGGAATGGCTAGGTGGTGGTGTGATTATATTTTGTATGCTTAGAGATGGCCCAGTAAAATTTAGATGTTAAAATGTTGAGATCACAAGCTTTGTCGGGTTCAATTGACTCAAAACCAGTACAATAATTCGTAAAGTCTGATGGGTTTGAGCCCTACGAAGCCTATGAATTTTTCCAAATGTAATGACTTGCCCCTAGTAGTGTAGAGATAGTAAGTAGTTCTAAATTGCAGTCTGTATTTTACACCAGAGTAAACCTTTTCATGGTAAGGTATCTCTTATATTACATTTTCATGTAGGACATAACATTGTTTTGATTGTGACCCTGTGACTTCCTGTAGGCCTTTAGAATGATTATTAGATCTTTATTCTAAGGGTGGTTGTGTTGGGAGTATTTTTGTATTTTCTTGAAGAGGGACTACATTTTTATTTAATTGGGAAAATAGTATAGATAAAATCATGCTTGCAAAGCAGCACTTTGGCTGAACTCCACCTAAATTCAGAGGATTTGTTTGGAGTTTTTTTGAGTGAACCAGTGCCATAGTGGCAGGTGAGACCATGGTTTGTGTGAGCAAGAACTACATTTTGACAAGGTGAGGTACTGCTGCCATTGCTGCTGTGTTTTGTAAAGCTCAGTGATGTAAGAAAACTTGCCCAAGAAATGGAATGAATCCTTCATAGCTGAGAAAGTTACAAGTGGGGACAGTTGTGACTGTATGAACCTGTCTGCAATGCAGGCAAACATCCACCAAAGAGGGGAGGAGATACTTGTACAGAAATGAGCAGCTTTATGATGAGCCAGGTGAAAGGAGGAAGGAAATTTTATTTAAAAAGTACTTTAATTGAGACTAGAAGGACCTCTAGATCTTGGTGGAAGAAATTCTGTCCAGGCTCTTGAGCTTCAATTTTGTTCCTCCACAACTACTATAAGGTAATGACAGGTGCCCTGCATTCAAATTGAAAGAACTCATAAGGAAATCATAAAGCAAAAATGTGGCTTATTGTGCAGGTTTTATTACTTTTCCTTTTCTGTTACCATACTGACTTTGTGAAAGATTTTTATCTCACATTATTTGTAGAGCTGCTACTTTTTGTAAAATTCCCTATATACACCCTTTCAGCAGTGTACTTCAGGCTCAGTGCTAATAGTTGCTTACTTTTTTGGTTCAGCATTTGGGAGCAGTATGATATTGAAAGATTTGAAGGAGGCATTTAAGTGGAACACTAGTTTTTATTTAAACTAGAAGACTGTATTTTAAAACTTATATTAAATTTTATACTTTAAATATATAGTTCATATTTCAATAATCACACTCCAAACTAACTTTAAAGGTAAAGCTTTATAGTTTATATAAATATATTTTTATACTTTAACTTACTTAAACTTTATTTTAAAATAGAATTCACTGGGAATTTAACTAACTAATCTTTAAAGCATTCTGGACTTAGACATATGGACACCACATTTATGCACTGGCTAAGTACAAGATGAAGGGCATCTGTAGTCTGAGGGAGTGGTTAGGGAGCAGGTAAACAAGCTTTCATTATTTTTATACTGCTGGCAAAGGTCACTCTGCAAACTGAGTTTATATTAAGTCAAATGTATAATGTGCTTCCAAAGCTTTGAAAATCAAAGCTACTGTATATTGTTCTAACTCAAAGCATCTTGGCCAACAGAGTCTCTAATCAAGAATAGGAATCAAAGTCCTGCATTGCTGACGCAGCTTGAAGTCTTACTTTTTTTAGATGTTTCTGCCATTTGGCCGTCAATCTGAAGTAAAATGTTTTTGTTTTGCTGCTATGGACTAAGCAGCAAGATTAGCTTGTGGTGCTTGCAAAGGAAACCCAGCTTGGAGTAATTCCTGTTTGGGCTTTCTGGAATTCGAAGTTATTTTTTAAAAGTCTTGAGTGGGAAGAAATGCACGGCAGTCTCACAAGCTGTGCCATGCTAGGCTGCTAAGGAAACATGCTCAAAAGAATGACTTCATGAGAGGGGAACTAATATTTTGACTTTTTTTTTTAATTTCCCATGGGAAGGCTAATCTTTAGGAACACAGAATCCTCTGAGGCCAATAAAATTCGGATTTGAAGAAGCAAAATGCTGTTTCATTGTTAGGAGCATAAAATACAGTTTGTTTTTATTGCAATTCTTTTTCCTTTCAGGAAAGCACTAGGTTTAACAGCTGTAATATATTATTCTAGCACCCCTTGCTGTTGGCTTTCCCGTTATTGTTCCACTTGCATTTTATCTCAAAGATCTCAGCCAGGTTAAATGTGCTTTCTTGTTTTATGCAACTACTTAAAGGCATCGATCGAACTGCAGTGCTGCCCCACCCATCCCAGATGTGCATCTTTTGTCATTTGATGACAGTTCAGGTCCCTTTCATTTTGCAAAACAGTAGCAACATCCATTGTGTGAATGTCTTAATTGCTTATTGGCAGCACTTGCTCCCGAATTTCTTTTCTCTCTATTGCTGTCTGTGTAGGTGGGGGCTCGTGGTGCTTCACTCAGTGCGGGTGTGTGAGTGCGGGGGATGTTTGTATACCTGACAGGAAAACGTCAGGGAACAGCTGTGGCTCACACATGGTCTTTCCTCTGCTAATGGTCTGGAGAATTGTTTTCTTTTAAACACCTGTTTAATAACCAAGTTCTGGTTGGACAATTTTCATTTATACTGTAGCTGTTCGTTGCCATCATGACAGAGGATAGAGGAACCCAACAATACTCAGAGAAGGCTCACTAAGACCTCTCTATTTGAAGTCTGCTCGTTTTCATGCTACCAAATTAATCACCAGCTGTATATGCAGTAATGGCATCACAGGTCCTTACACAGGCTTTTCTGAATATTTTTACTATTACTTTACAACTCTTCTTGAATCTGCCCAAACTTTGTTTATGCTGAGAGTTCATTCAGCAGGGCAGCTGCTTGGTTCAGGTGCTGCTCTAGGAGGTTTGCACAGTTCCCCTTTCCTGCTGAAACATCCAAGATCTCTTTGGAGAGAGTCATTGTGGAATCTCAGCATTCTTCATGCTATCCTTATGCCACCACACTTCCTTTACTGAAAGTAACTCTTGTCAGTGCATTTGATGCAGTGTCAACAGCTGATTTAAGTATATTCAGTGGTGGCAGCAGAAGCTTTTTCTTCGGTTTTGAAAAAGGAATTGACTTGGGCCACCTTTTGAAACTGCTAAAAGCCTGGAGTTATGCTGACTGCTCACCCCTGCAGCGATTTCATTAGGAAAAGAAAGTGCTCAGGAATACAGATACTGTATTTTTTATGTAAACCCCAGGCATTAATGACAAATGAAACTGTTTAAGAATAGGGTCTTTTTCTTAGTGAATTTTTCATTACTTTCTCCAGTTTAAGTGGATAATAAGCTTGTATCTTTTTTGACTCAAGAGGCAATAGATACTCTCGTCTACATTTTGAACTTGTAAAATGCACAAAGATGTACTTGGACCTAGGGTGGATGGTTTTGATTCTGAACTAATGAATTCATTCTTGTTACTTTTACTCTTTTTTCATATTAACCTCACTTTGCTTCTGTATTTGCCTTGTAAATCTTCTGGCACTTTTTAGTGATTTACTTGTAATGTTTTCCAAAAATACATTTATCTTTTGTGCCTTTTAAAAAATCTTCAAGCCTGTGGTATTTTGCAATTTGGACACTGAGTCAGATGAATATTTGTGACAGACTAGTAAATCAATTTCATATAAATATATGAATATCTCTTCAATGAAATAAGACTATTATTATTTCCTTTTTGCAAACTTTCAGGTTCTGGATGAAATTTCTGAACATGGCATTAGGATTTATCAGCTCCCCGATGCAGATTCTGATGAAGATGAGGAGTTTAAAGAACAGACTAGAGTTTTAAAGGCAAGTTTCACTCTGTTTATCATTTTGCTGCTGTAGCTCTTCAATCTAAAATATGCTTAAAGTACTTTAATTCCTTTTAAAATGTGTTGAAAATTTCAGTTTCCTTTGTATGTTGACTCTGAATTATAATCCCTTTTATTCCAGTCTCTGCTTCATCAGAATTCAAGCGTAGTGTGTCATGATTTTCTTCTCTGTTCTAAGTGTAAACCACTGTTCACCATAAACTATTATTTGCAGTCTGTTTTCTGACTCAAATGTTTTAACTTGTGAGCAAGGAGAGAGATTGTGTTATGGTTGCTGTACTAATTAACAACTTGCCTCGTGTTAAAGCAGATAATCAAGGTTTTACTGAAGTAATTTCCTCTTTGTGCTTTCAAAGGTGTTTGAAGAATGTGTCTGAAATTCTCTTTCTAGCTACTTCACTCTGCATCTGAAGTATGTTTCTGTTGGCTGTTCTCCATGCATGATGTTATGTCAGATGACACATTATGCCCAAACTGTACTTGAACAGCAGTCAAGTGTTCCTACAGCGAAGCGTCATTTCCTTCTGGGGCTCTGTAAAACAAATGGATCCTAACAAAGCTACAGTGCTCATAAGGAGAGGTTGCATTGCCTAGAATGGGATTTGTTGGTTTTCTGATGTGAGAGAGTTTGTTGACATTTCTTTTCCCCCCTCTCTTGTCTGTTACTTGAATCTTTGACCTTTAAAAGAAAGACAAAGCAAAATACAAAAACTAACCAGCCAAAAATCAAAACAGTAACTTGTTTTTTCTGTCTCAATTAGGCTAGCATTCCCTTCGCTGTTATTGGATCCAATCAACTTATTGAGGTGAAGGGGAAGAAAATCAGAGGCCGCCTGTATCCCTGGGGAGTTGTTGAGGTTGAAAATCCAGAGCACAATGATTTCCTCAAGCTGCGCACAATGCTGGTGTGAGTAATGGTAAAATGATCCCATCTCCTGTGGTGACGTAACTGCCACAATGACTAAAAACCTATAGCAACGCTAATTCCTTCATTTAAAACTAGCCCTGATGGCAGTATAGAGTTACATTTTAGTCCCCTGCAGCTTGTTTTCCTGCTGTACCCTCTGATCTCTGAATTCTGAAAATATTTTATGTTGCCAGATATATGCAATGGTTTTATGCCTTATGTGAACTGATCTGATGGTTATACATACCAACTGAAGTTTTGCTATAGTGCAGTTGGTGGGGCAGAGAGGCTTTTAAAATACTCTTCAAAGCGAAGAATATTCCAAAAGCAAAGTGCAATTTTCTTGGCTGTATGGGAAATCTTTTGTTAAATATGATACCCCACCCCATTATGATTTTAGTCAATACGGATATTCTGCCTGCGTAAATGGTTTTAAGTGATTTTTTTTTTTAAAAAAAAAAAGATGTTTTGCTATTATTGGAAGTGAATTCCGTTGTGTCATTCCAAATTCAGTCTGCGCTGGGCAGGGTTGCCCTCTGCTGGGCGTTAGGAGCAAGCAGGTTTTCCTTTTTCTTCTTGGCAATTGGAAATTGTTAAGCAATGTCAGCTGTTTTGTGAGCCAAGCAGCTCCACCTAGTTCCAGTTACAAATTATATTTGACAGCATTTAGGAGTAATAAAACACTTTTGGAATTAGAATATCTTTCTGAATAACTGTCTTTCCATGGTTCTTAACACTGCAAAATCTGGTATAAACAACTCTTCTGAAATAGTTAATGACCAAGAGAAGGACAGTATATTTTGGGTCTTTTAATAATATTGGTGAGGCACTTAGGAATGAATTAAAGATCAAAGAACTTCAAAGCAGTGTTCTGTCTGGCTTGGTCTGTAAGGGTTTACTTTTGAGGTAAATACATCCATTAGATACAACAGAACCAGAAATAAAAGGGTGTTTTTCCTTGCTTTGCTGAGAACGACAGAGTGTTCAAAGCCCTTTGTATGTTCTAGGACACACATGCAAGACCTGCAGGAGGTGACCCAAGACTTGCACTACGAGAACTTCCGTTCTGAGAGGCTAAAACGCACTGGCAAGTGAGTGTGTGCTGCCCCTGGGCCCTGCTGACAGGGGTCTTGCTCTTCCTCCTAACTAATCCCACCTGTAAACAATTCTTTCTCATGAGATTTCAATCTGTGGAATTCTGAAATTTGTATGAAATGCTCTTCCTGAAGAAGAATAATATATAGCAAAATGCTGTGCTTATAAACAGCTTAAACCCCCTTTTCTCTATGCTTTTAATTGGAATGCAGGAGTAAGGTACCTGCAAGCAAGGTAGGTTTTGTGTCATGGTGTCTGCTTGAAGACAATGAACACTAGAGGGCAAATTTAAATTTGCCCCAGTCTATCTGCTTAGGGAGGTATTGCTTCTCTTGCTCCTTCATATGTAGCTAAAGAGAGAAGTTCAGACTAAACAATCTTTTCTGCTAATTTGTGTGTTTCTATGGAGTTTATTATATATTTTTTAATTTTTGACAAGGTTGTCCTTGGCAACTTAATACAAAAAACCCACATCTACCTTTGCTGCATCTTTTTGGATAGCAGCTTGCTCTTGTCCACATTCCACTTGGTCTTCAAGTATTCAGCAAAGCATTTTGATGTTCAAGAAGAAAGGAAATAGCCTACACAGTTTTTTAGTGGTTGATTTTTTTTTTTTTGTACTGTGGATAGATAGTGAAGGAAATATCTTCATTAAAGTAAATTGCAGAAAGAAAAATCCATATAGCAGTAAAGAAATCGAATTTTAAGAAATAGAGAGTGAATAGCAGAAGTCTGTGAGGTAAAGATGGCCTTTTACAAAAAGGAACCATGATTTTAAAAATGTCCTGATTTCCCCTGTATGGAAGAATGTAGACTTTGATGTTATCTTAATTGAAATATGAGTCTTGAATCTGTTACTGGAAGTTTTTACTTCTGTATTTTATGCTGTCAATGTGTTCTTTTCTTCAATAGACCTGTTGAAGAGGAAGTGGTAGACAAGGATAGAATCCTCCAGCAGAAAGAGGCTGAGGTAAGATGAACTTTATAAAATCTATTCTTTAATATAACATGCTGTGTTCCAATTTCAGTTTTCTGTGTCAGCTACTGCGTGTGGCAGGTAGGAATGGCAGGGCTAACCTGACCATACAAGTTGCCCTTTCAGTACTTGCATTGTAGATGGGAGGTAGTGTGTGCACTCTTGGTTGTAGGCAGAATGTTTATCACTTCCTGTTTGGGTGCTAATTTTCCATATTTTAAGTATTGAAATTAATTTGTCAGCTACACATGCTGCGTGCTGTAGTGAGATAGACTGACAGTCTCATGTCATTTCAGATGTGCATGTGGTTACTGCAAGCACATTGCCAATAAATTTATTCTTATGGATAAATGGCTATGGAGTAGAAGCAGACTTTTAAGCCTTAAAAATGCCATAATGTAATTAATACATGTTTTTTACGTCTTAACCTTGACTTAAATCATAGTATTTTTGTTATGCCTGTCAGTTTATGGATTTGGTGTTTTCAAACTCGGATTTCTCACTCTGGTTCCAAGTCATTGCTAGGCTTTTTCACTTAGTATTTTTATGTTGAAATTGTAAAAACTCAGACATTTTTAGCCTGATATTTAAATTCCAGCAGTATGCTGCCAGTGCTTATACTACTTGCAGTGTGAAAACTGAAGACTTGCTGCCAACTGTAAGATAGTGGGGTTTTTTCTCTTTATCCTTCTTTTATCCAATTCAGCTTGGATCCATGTCCATAACTGCAGGAAAGCATGATTGGAAAGATCATTGCACATGTGCAGTGATCTGGAATAAAAAATAAAAAACTACAAGTTTTTTACATACACTACTGTGTGTTTCTGAGGTGGAAGATTGACTCCCATACATGGAAATTTTTGAAATTTCCTTTTTCCCATATAGCATCCATATTTAAAAATAGCTAACCCTGATTAGCTATTGGCTAACCCTGGCATGTTGATATAAATAGCAAAAAATTTTCCTGAAAGGAAATGCAGAAGCAGTTGATTATCACCATAATTAGTAGTTAATAATATGAATTACTGGAGATTGAGAGAGCTGCATATTTTTCACTATATAACTGCATTTCAGCGGCATAAGCAGGCTTGATGGCTGTGCACATACAGGAATGGAACTTCTGCAAGTGTTCTGTACACAAATTAACTGCCTCCCATTCACTGGGGCATGAGCAAAGCAAAAGGAGCCCATCAGCTGATAGCCAGCAGTACTGAATACTTAGAAAATGTCAAGAACATTTTTTGAAAATGTTTTTTGTTTTTCTGTTTTTCCTTAATGATTCCAAGCAGACAAATAGACTTAAAGAATTTAAGTCATAACTGTTTCTCCTGTTATTTGAACTATGTAAATTGTACGTGCCTAGTAGTTAAGTAGAATCTTGGGTATCCTTGTAGAACTATTTGTTTTAAGACTTATGTCTGAAAAGGTCTCCTATAAATATTTTCCCTGGAAACTGTTGATATGACAGGCACTATATATTTATGTGTGTATATATATATATACATACACACATACATATATATGTTCTATTTTTGCCTTGACACAGAATGGTCAAAATAGACCAGTATATAAATATGTAATGTGTCTTTTATATAACATGGCTAAAGGGATGAAATTTTGAATTTCTCGGGGGACAGTCTTTGAAAGTTTCCTCTGGGGCTAATCATCTCTGAGTAATTGCTGCTGAAGTTGCGGGGGATTAGGTTAGAAGTTGAAAAAACAAATACATTTTTAACTTCTGCATTCTATTGTTCCAAAGAGATCAAGAGGCTTTGCTGAATCTTCTGTAGATAAGCTGGTATGAAGTCCCCTCATCTCCAAATCATCCCTAAGGTTCAGACTGGGAAAAATCTGTGGAGGAAAGAGGCACAGAGGAAATGGGCTTGCATTCCATGGCCTTCACAGAGAAAACAAATATCCATTTCCCCTCCTGTTCTGCATTCCCATCAGTAACGGTGCTTGATGTTCTATTTACAGTTTTGTGAGGTTTATATAACCTTGGAAGGAATGAATGCTTGAACTAGTGCCAGGATCATCTTTATCAAGGCATCACTTTTGCTAAATGGTCTTTTATTATGCCAAAGGATGTGGTCCCCAGTTCAGCCAATTTGGAATTGCTAATCTGTCATTTTGGATTTATTGCTTAGTCTGGTTGTGCTTTTGCTCATTTGCAAGTGATGACCTGTTTTGTAGAGCTGGAAAATGAGAATAGGCATAAAGATTTTCTTATTCCTTACTGTAAATATGATGCAGAACAGATTATTTTGATGTTCTAGTGTAAGTGGGCACAAACTTAAAGTTTGTAGTTTTGTACCATATTTTTCCTCCTCTGAAGATGTCTTGTTAATAAAAACCTTTCAAGATTTTGAGAGGTAGTACTTCCAGAAAAATGTTAGGACTGTAGTTACATGAAAAGATGGAATAAACTCCTCTGGATTTCTCTAGTGAGCTACCCTGAGACTTCGGGCCATTCTCTCTACACTTCTGTTTTCAATGGAGCTGGTCAGCAGTGGGCTGTATACAGTAGAATGGACACAATGTTGAACTTGTTTTCTCTGTGTCCTTCCACTTCCTGAACGTCTGTAACCCTTTGGCAGATGAGATAAAGAGCCCTGGGTTAGTGTGGGAGTCAGGAGGGGGAGCAGCAGTGGGGCTGCCAGCCTTGGGGGCAGCAGTGGCCTTGTGGGGACTGAGGACGGGACCAATGTGCGCAGGCAACTGCTGCTGCTGGGGTTTGGGAAAGCATGGTCTTGAAAGATAAGGGACAAACTTTTATAGGAAGAGACAGCATGACTGCTGATGAGGACCTGCAGACCTGAGGGAAATGAAACAGGTCTGAAGTTTAATTTATTTGTGGGGTGTTACTGCCCAAGTACAGGGGGCAGGATGCTTCAGCCTTGCCCTATGAAGTGTGCAGTCTTAGTCCTGGAGAACTTCTTAAGAAGAAAACCTCAATTAGCAATGGAAATCCCTGAGGAATTATAATGAAAAACTTTTTTTTTTTTTGAGCAATTGCTTTTTTTTGGTCCTTTTTAGCTGTTTTTTGAAGGAGCAGTGCATGCTTCTCATGTACTGCAATGGCTGTGGCCAGGGTGACTTCTGCTCTTTGTCAGTATGTTCTGTGGAAGGCATTTATCTCAATGGTAGCCCCATTGCCAGTTTATCATGAGTATTTATCTTGTCTTCAGTTGACAAAATTATTTGTGTTCTTTGGTATTGGAAGTATTTTTAATCAAAAGAACTCTTACGGTAACATTCACTAGAAAAATTCACTGCAGTTTTCCATCTTGCCCTATTCTTGCAACCTCTTCACTTATGCCTTTCTTATGTAAAGGCATGGACAGAAATAAACAGATTTGGCAGAGGGGAAACATACCAGTGGGAAGCAAATACTGTGTGTTTCTTAATATCTCTCCTGTGATACCTGCATGTTGGTCACTGAGAAGTTGTTGATGTTGTTTGAACAGCAGTAGTATTTGTGGGTATTGTGCTGAAATTCTGTAGGTATGACAGAGCTGTGTATGGGTGGTTTCTGTTAAGGGTGTGGAAGCTGTTAATGAGATGTTTGGTTCACTTGTAACTCTGTAACCTTAACTCTCATTTTAAATGTTTGTTTCCTTTCTGGTTTGCTGCAGTAGTTACAAGATCATTTGAACTAAATTGTAGACCTGACATAAGTAAACTAAGGGGCATTTATACCAAGGTTACGTTTATTCTTTTCCTTTTCTTATCTGAGAATTCACAGGAATTATTTGTTTTAACAGATTTCCAAACATTGTTTCCTAGCTTCCTTTTCATGATGTGCATTGGCCCTATGCTGTCATGTTGTAGCATCCGTTCTTTTGGGGATGAACACAAATATATCAATGCTGCTCCTGCAAGTGAGAGGGCTCACTGCTGAGCAAGATCCGAGTCACTTTCTGCCCTTGATGCTTGCAGTCCCCAACAGCAAAGGGAACACAGATGTTGACATGGCATCAGTTTCAGTCTTTGGTGTGATTTTTTTACATTCTCCTTTATTAAGAGCAGAGGTTTTATCTGTCTATTCAGTAGGTCCAGTAAGGTGAACATAAGCTGATTTTGGTTTGTGGTGTAGTGTAGAAGAGCAGCTCTTGTGTCCTGTCCTCTGCATGAAGAATTGTTGAAGAGACTGGCATGGTTACCACTTGAGCACAATAGAGCTTGATCCCTTTTTTTAAATTTTACAACAATGTGCCTAGTTTTTTTTCACAGGCCTTGTGCCTGAAAGATTTTCTACTGAATTATTCTAAAATAGCTTCAGAAACTTGCCATTCCTTGTCTAATGGAAAAGACTGAGGCTTTGCCAGTAGGTCTCAGAAACACCACGAGGATGGAAAAGGAAAATCTTTTACAATCTTAACATTAGAGCAGAGGAGGTTTCCTGGGGCTTTTGTGCTACCTTGTATTTGTGTCATATGCAGCATTTGATTTATTTTGTGCTATGGGAATATTTTTATCAGATAAAGTTAAGAAAATGCAATTCTCAGTGCTTAAATATGATGTTGGCTATTAGCAGAATTCTGCATTTGAGCAGTCACCATTATACGTGTGCAGCAGTATCTCCCTGTGTGATTACTGAATGGTTTCTATTTTGGGAACGTTTCATGGCTCAGCTTGGAGTACTCTTGGGAAAGCTCAAGTAGGAGATCTTCCAAAAAGCTAGTTTTATTCTGATGATAAATCTGCAGAGAGGCAGTTCAAAAGACCAGGTGTCTTACATTTTTACAAGTTGATCTTTGAAGCTTTTCTTTCTTCTTGTGTCATGAAATCAATGCAGCACTCATTTTGGGAACTTTATGCCTTTTTTTTTCCTCCTTCCTGCAACGTTATGCCATCTTCTTGATCAGAAGCTTTTTCTTTTAAGTACTTAGCAGAAAGATGTAGATGGGTTTATAATAATCCTCACAGAATTAGCTGTATCTCATGCTGTTCCTGTGTGAATCTCCTTTTGTCACAGGGCATCTCTGCAGCAGTCACAGGAACCTGAACTAGCCTCTCCTGAGCCCTGTGCTGCTGCAGCAAGAGGATAAGTACAAAAGCCAGCGAGTTTTAGGCAAGCTCTGGTACTGCTGGCTGTGCTGCAATCTTTTTTACTCTTTAATCTTCTGTTTCTTACTCTTTCCTAAATCTGTATCTGAGAGCAGGCAAGAAGTTATGTAGGCACCTGCAGTTAGTTTTTCTTGTTCTGTGATGTTTCTTTTGGTTTGATGGGTTTTTTTAAACAAAACAAAACAACAGCTCAACACCACATGCATGTATTCAAGCATTTGTCTCAGGTTCTTGTGCATTGAACCTGGTGGAGTAATGAGTATCACAGTAGTTAATGTGGTTGACTGGATGAAAATAGAGAATAATTGTTTAGACAGAGTGCTTTTTCAGTTGGTTTCCCCCTGAAAATAAATGAAAGCAGTTCTCTACATAATTTTAAAAAAGGAGAACTTGCTATACAAGCCTCAGATTTTTACATGATCTCTGGTTTGAGGTGGACTCATAAGTTATATAATGTTCATGGAAATAGCAGCCCGTTTCCTTCCCACTTTGTAGCTCTTGTAGTTCTGCATGTGGAGCTTCCCCACCTGCATTTGGAAGGAAGTACCCAGTCATTTATAAAGCAAATTAGAGGTATTTGCATATATACTTTGAAAATCCATATTTGTGTTCCTTCTTCTGTCTTAGGAATATTTGTTTGGATTAATATTATTTTTTTGGAAAAAACAACTAGCAACAAAGTATTATATTTAAGTGTCCTTTTATGAGATGGAAACCAACTTTTAAGTGTTATAAGAAAATGCCTTAACAAAACAGTTATTTCCAGGAAAAGTATTTGTTTAGATGTAAAAAACATTGGTGCTTAATATGTTTAGTCTGGCTTTTCAGATTTTATAAACATCTTTCTATTTCTCTTTTGAAATAGTTTTTAAATCTTGTTTGGCTGGTACTGCAGCTAAAAATTTGCAGAGTTCTCTGATAGTCACAGGATGAGTGTTCCTACGTGATCTTATGCTTTAAGCACCTGTATCAGAACAAAGCTGCTTCAGCTCACTTTAGGTGTAGCTCTGTGCACACCTAAAGGATATTTCCTTATTATGGGTTAAATGTTGCAAGCATAGCTGGCTTCAAAAGGTTTTGATTCTATTGCTTAATTTTCATTATAAGTATTCTTACAAATCTTTTGGGAAAGTTACATGTACTGAGCTGAAGAATATGAGATGGAGAAAACCAAGGTATTCAGTTATGTGAATTACTGAACATTTCCAGTTTGTAAAGAGGGGAAAAAAAACTGTGTTCTACCATAGAAAAAAGGCCTTAAGGTTTCCTGGATTTTTGGGCTTCTCATGAAACTGTTGTAAGCACTTGGGTGTCTTTCTCTTCCAGCTGCGCCGCATGCAGGAGATGATTGCCCAGATGCAAGCCCAGATGAGGATGAAGCCTGGTGATGACTAAGGTGCTTAACATCTGGATGAATCAGGTATTGCTTTTCTGACTTGTTTTCACCTCTTACATAAGATTTTGTCAATGATTATTGTTAGTTTTGCCCTTTGGGCTTCTGTTTACTGTATTTAACAGGAAAAAAACGTGGTGTCATGAGTAGACTAGAAAAGATACATGCCAGTGTTACCTTTCAGCTGTTTTTAAGACCTGTAAATCCTTCTCTTCAGTGCCTTACTTTTGGATCATCAGGCTTTGCTTCTGTTAGCACAAGCTGCTCAGAAAGTTAATTTGATATGTAAACAAAAGTTAGTGTTTTGGGGTATGTAGGCTGCTGAGTTTTTAACAGTTTTCTCAAAGAGCCAGACAGAATTTTGGTCAGGTGTACTGAATGCAGACTCCCTTGATGATATGTGTGATGTCTTAGGGGAGATCAGAGTGAGTGAAGAAAAAAATCCCTTTAGCACACACTCATTCTTCCTTCTGGTAGAATTTTACTTTTAAATGCAAAAACAAGAAATGGAAGGATATGAGGAGTCTTGTTGCTTAACACTTCAGTTTAATACTCTAGTTGTGATTGCTGGTCTTGTGGAATGTAAAGCTTGAATAAAATGGATTATATTATCCCTTATGACCTTGTGTCAGCTGCCAACATTCCAAGCCTAAAATAAGGAGATTTTTTTGTTGCCTTTATTTGAACTTTCAGTCTTCCTGTTTACATAAAAAAAAAGAAAAAATAATTAAGAAATAAACTTATTCACTGGATTCTCACTTAAGCAGAAGTTGATGGTTTTACTGCTATGTGCACTGTTATCTTTGAGTGAAGTACTTTAGGGGAAATAATTAATTCAGTCTCAGTTTTTTTACTGTCACAATTTCAACTGTTGCAGATAGAGGAGTCTTCACATCATGTCTTCCAACTTGCATACTAAGATGTTCTCCCAGAGTTGGAAATCCAAACACTGAGGATAATTTTGTGGCTGACCACAGAGTGTATGTGATAGCAGTGTCTGACAGAGAGCTCTCATTCCCCAGCCAGGAGCTGGTCATTTTGCAGCCTGTTCAACACTGTTAAATACTATAGTCTGAATTGAAGGTTCCAAGTTTTCACTGTGACTTCGTTGTCATGTGGCCAAATTCTTACCACTTGTGGAAATGGTTATTTGGTGTAGGAAAGCTTTTTTAGTGTAAATAATTGTTACTGTTTTTTGCTAAGAAGCTCAGTTCTTTGTAGGAGTTAGAAATCATGTTTAATCACATGACACCTTCAAACTGATACTAAATAAGAAAAAAACACCATAAATCTACCCTTGTCCACAGTTGCTGTTGGCAGAGCAGAGAATGGCAAGAGGTACAGGTATATTCAGAATTCTTTCCTCAGTTCCTAGGTACTGACTTTGCTGTGAAATCAGTACCTGAGGGCTGATAAGATGTAGTATTCCCACTAATGATTAGCCAGAAATGGCCCCAGATCCCCTGTGTTTCACAGCTTCTGGCAGTACTGGATATGATCTTTATGAAAAGGAACTGGAGCATGGTTTGTCCCAGGCTGAATTTGCAGCCATGGCTACGTCAGTAAACAGAGTTCTGAGCATGCTCATGTCTGTCCAAGGGAAATGTTCTGTAGATACCTCACACTGCTAATCTGGAGTGCAGCTTGGACCACTCTGTATGTTAGGCAGGAGACTTTGCAGATTTAACTGCGTGTTCCCATGATCTTGTGATTTGAACTAAATCTTGAGGTCAAGTTAATTGGGCTGAAATACTGAGTGTGGTGTGATGAGTTCAAGCTCCACCACTCCCATCAGATTTATTTGCCATATTTTATTGAAATCACTGTTTCTAGAGGAACCAGGAAACTTGTAATTAACACAATGGTTAACAGAACCAAACTGCCAACAGATTTAAATGTAGTTGGTATTAATCTTTTTGTTTGATCACAGTTTATCTTGAACATCTCTCAGATTCTAGTTTTACAAGAACTTTAAAGGATCACCAGTGCTACTGAAAGCACAGTCTCTCCTCCCATTGCTCTTTTGCCACCCTTATTTTGTGGTGAGAAAAATATGTGACTTTATAAATGGAGAGTTTATGTAACAATTGTTATTTTCACTCTTTTTATTCTGGATACATACCTAATTTTTGTGTTTCCTTCAAAAGTCTCTTAAAATATTTTACCCTATATACAGCACAGGTATACAAATGTTTACAGGTATTTTGGGAAAAGTAGGGTGTGGTATGGTATGAAGACCTTCATAGGTAAGAAGGAGAATAAACAGTAGGGTAATGAAATGTGGTAATATCCAAATATTTGAAATACCCACTTCTGATTTCAGTTGTATTTTGGGGTGGAGAGGAGATTGCTGAGTGCTTTGGGGTTTTCTAGGAGGAGCATTGCATAATGATTAAAAAAGTGCTAAACTCAACTCTTTGCCAAAAAGACTGACAAGTCTGTGTTACCAGCAAGTGCTACACAGATGGGATGACTGGAAGATCTGGTTTGCCTGATCCCTTTTGAATAGGGCCATCTTTAAAGGTTCTATGGAAAGAGCAAAGGGAGAATTTACTTCAAGCAGTTTCCTTTACTTTCAAGGTTGGAGTAAGAGAATAAGGGGAGTGACAAAAGCAAAGATTAGGTGCAAGGAATACATTCAAAGTTTCCAAAGAGGGCAGACAGATTTCTTGCTGTGGAGAGGTAGAATCTGGAAGGGAATGAAGATGTATGCTGGTGGAGACTGGGTTAGAGGTGGGAAAGGAAGATGATTTTGGCACACTGGTCCTTCCTGTTTCCAACTGCAGTTTCTGACAAAAGCCTGTGAGAACAGATTGTGGTGATTAAGATCTTTTGAGTGCAGCTCTGACAAGGTGTGTTGACCTACACTTTGGTCTCTTTCCTTTAAACATTTAATAGCTTCTGTGTGCAACTAGTGCAGGTGGAGCAGACAATGAGGGCACAGCTAGACACCAGAGTAAGACACTTCTTATTCTTAGAATAAGAAGTAACAAATTTTTTACTCTGACTTTTGATATACTCACCTTACTAATGTTTTTTTTTTCTTGTAAAACATAAGACACTGCTATAAAGTGTAGGAGCTTATTAGTTCTTATATTTGACAGTTCACATGAAGGATTGAAGAGAAAGATGGAAGGGTAGAATAAGGTAGCAAAACCTGAAACAGGTTTCATTTTATTGGTTATTTTATTTTATGGTTATTGGTGGATGTTTCTTCCCTTTCCTTCTCTGTTTCTCAAAGTGTATCTCTGCAATCTGTTTTCCTCTTGTTATTCTTACAAATCTGGTTTGTCTGTCTTCACTCAGTTTCAAGATCATACTGGGACAAATCAGTAACAGAAGCCAGGCTGTGGAACGCTAATACAGCCATCTGGAAATGTAGTTATATTTAGGGAAATATGTTTAGACAAAAAAGAAACCCAAGCATCTTGCACTTAAAATATCTGTAGGATGTTGAAAATTCTTTTAGTATAGCTTGTAATTTCCACAAGTATTTTAAAGCCTCCCGATCACATTAACACTGTTCTGGTTCTTGATAAGAACAGTGCTAAACACACCAAACAGCTCCTTCTTTCTACCAATGAATTGACATCATTTAACAGAACAGCACAAAGCACTGTCATAGCAACCAGCCTTCTAAAATGATGCTGCTGAATTGATCTGATGAGAAATGTCATTTGAGGAAGTAGAGGTGATGTTGTAGTTTATTGGCAGCTGAAGTTGAAAGCCTAGTGAATTTGAAGCTTGGGCAAATTTGTAGTATTTGGAACAACTGCCTGGCATTGCCAGTAGATGTTTCTCTAGCTAGAAACAAGACCAGGAGATTGTTGGCAGTGTCCAGTTCTCATCAGCTCTTCTGACTGTGAATTTGTTCAGCAAACCCTGCATTGATGTGCTGGCACAAGTTTTTTCACCTTTAGGGAACAGACTGCTGTTGGAAACTGTATGGTAACATGGAGAACCTGAAAATGTGTCAGGGCCAATTTTTCTTAAAGAAACAGAGGAACATTTCTAATAGTTTTGAAGCTTGCATGCTGGTATGTAGATGTGACTCTGTGGTTATCACCCCTATTAACACATTTAACTGATGAGCACTAGCAATCAGTTCAAAGGCCGATTTTGTAACTTACTGTGAACTGAGCTGATGATGTTTGCTGTGGGGAAGTATGAGATCTCGCTACAGAGTAGCAAAGGAAATGGAACAAACTTGAAGCAGTGAAGTCAACGGAGGGTGACTGAAACAGCAGAAAACCAAAATAGGGTGCGGTGACAAAATGAGTCAAAACCTGCAGCAGAGCACTAGTGTCATCCAGTACTCCTCTGCCTTTTGGAAAGATGCCATTTCTCAGAGCTCTTGCTGGCAATGGGACACTCAAAGGGCTGTAGTTATAAAATGGGTGCTGTTTGAAGAAAAACAATTGAGGTGAGTGAGAAAACATAGCTGCTTATCAAGCAAATTTCTCTCATTTGGATTTCAGAAGTGAAAACAGAAGTGTCAAGTCACCCTGTGTTGTAGTGGTGTTCTTGGAAGAGCTGGGGGGGAGACAAACTCATTTTCTTTACAAGGTGGTCAAAATTTTCACAAATTCAGGAGTCTGAGCTATGTGACCACACGATCAGGGTGCAGGTGTATGTAGTACTTGCTAGTTATGCTACTTACTGAGAGAGTTTTGTTTTAATGGCACACTGGAAGAAATATCCTCTGTGTTCAATGGTGGTATGAATTCACATTGCAGATGGAGGCATTTGTTAACTCTCTGTGTTGGTGAAACGAGCTCAGGGGACTGTAAGGTTGGTCTAGTAAAACTGAAGGTCAAACTTGTCAAGAATAGTATTAACCTAATTGTGTTATAAAATACTGCCTTACAAGGAGATGAGGAAGAAAGAGCAGTGAAATGAATCCATGCTAAAAGTACACAAACATACTTTGCCCAAGTGTGTTCTATGAGCTTATAAAATGTGGGTATGGTGTAGCTAATGCTGCTAACATCAAGGCACAGCTGTGCTTAGAAGTTTTTGGAAATTCCAGTCTTTTTGTGAGTCTGAAACATGAGTTACAGTTTTTTCTTGAGGTATCTTCTGTAACAGATTAGAGTGGGGCAGGCAGTGGCAGAAACAGTGTCTCTTTCAAACTCGAAGTAGCAGTGTAGCACAACAGGTTGATTTTTGAATTTGAATATTGAATTTTTTGAATATTGAATATTGAAGCACGTTGTTCCTTATCCCCACTGTAGTCTGGATGAGTGTTACAGCGTATTTTACAAGTAAGATGGCAAAAAGAGTGTTTTCTAGGATATTTCTATTTTTTCCATCCAGATGAGCATTTAGATTAAGCTAACTTTTTCTGTCGGGAATGAGTTTTTTTGGGACTGGAGAATTTGAGGTGTTTCCCCTGAGTTCCACATCTGACACAATTTCTTAAGCAGGATCCAATTTTCAGGGAAAGCTGGGATTCTACATTCTTTGTAGCAGCCTTTTTGATTGGCAAGTAACTGTAGAAATATCCAAAACTGATAGTTATTTTTAAAATTACAGACCAATATCCCTTTTTTTTTTTTCAGCCACGGAGACACTGCTGTATGAATGCTTGTAAAAATGTCTGCTTTCCTGCTTTACCTTAGCAGTGTTGGTGCATGATGTTGAGCTTGCTGCCTACTGGTAGCCCTGTTTAGCTGAGTGGTTTGTTTCCCTCAGCAGCAATAATGCTTCACAGAACAGGCCAAGGTCGATGTGCTGTGTGCAGGACTGTTGAGAGGAGCTGCAACGCTCTCCTTGTGTTCTTGTAGGTTGAGGGGGGGTATGGGTGCCCAAGAAACTATGTAGCTAAAAATAACTTCTCATTTATAAGCTCTTATTGGACATTCGTGATAAATATTTGGGACCAAACTGCTCAGCTGATCTAGTTGTAATGCAGGTCCCTGTGCTGCAGGAACTGAAACTCCCTATTCCCTGGATTATGCTGCTTTGCTCAGAGGGGCTGTGACTGCCCCCAGTGCTCTGACAGTGCTGAGAGTTTGTCCTTTCTAATGCTCTGTTTTCCACTTTTGTTCCCAGCAGCATACAGTTCTCTAAGTGGATGGGTGCTCTCTTTTCTTTGCCCGAGTGGTAACGTTCAAATGCAAAAGCTGGATGCCACAGACCAAGACCTGCGTTAAAACAAACACAAAGTCTGAAGATCGTGTTGTAAAACTGCCTGTTTTATATACTCAATGTTATTCAACTTATAGTGTATCTTTTTGATTCCTTTGGTAACACTGTCTTCATACTTACCAATGTGGTTTTATTATCCTTCTTATACCTTTTTATTCAGAAACTGCCAAGAGTACACTGTTTGGACTAGTCATTGTGGTGGGTTTAAGGAATTAATCATTTATCTGCTAGGTTGTTCTGAACGGTTTTGTGGTTAATACTAAGACTTTGTGGCCTGTTTACAGTAAACGTGTGTGTGTTTGCACAGTATTATAACTTTCACCTGCCATTTTAGGTTATTATGTATCGTATCAGTTTTTCAGAACTTTCTCTGTGCTTTTGTTGCTTCTGAAGCTTCATCTCTGGTGATTTGCATTTGTGTGATGTATGAGAAAATGTACGAAACGCCGATGATTCACCAGTGATTGGAAAAAGCTGACTTTTCTAAATCGCCGTGCCTTAACACACCATAAACACTCCACACACCAACAACTTGTGTGGATGCCTCTGGAGGTTTGGCTTCAAGCCTCAAGTATTGATGGCAAAAATTTGTCACAGGCATTTCTATCTGTCAGCTGAGCGATGGCATGTACTGATTTTTTATATATACCATAGCACTACTTTTCATTGAAGTTTTGTAATAAATTGTATGAATGTGGAAAATGTTGGTTTTCATTTTGGGGTGGTTTTTCTTGTTTTATTTTATTTTGCCTTTTCAAGCTAATATATGAAATGCTGTAGTGGTGGTGTGCACAGTGCATATTCAAGGGAATTGTGATGTTTACCCTGGGGTATGAAGGTGTTTTCTAAAACTTGTCTACCTGCAAACTGCTTTGATTTCATTTCAAAACGACTTTAAAAGTGTTTTACTTATAAGTTAGGTAGCAAAGCTTCACATCTGCTTTTTTTCCCAAAGTTCATTAGGTACCTACTGATGTCTTTAGGTGGTTAAATATCTTGGAAAATCGGATCACACACCTTACTTTATAAGTTCATGAATTTTATTTCCTTTATGTCATTGCTGAGTTATAGCTCTTCTGCATGCTTTTGTAGTCTTGTGTGTTTTATATATGCACAAGTGTAAATTACTTTCCAAATATGGGATTGAGACACTTTGTCTTCTGTACTAAATTGGGGTGTCTTTCATGTAATGATTACCCCTAATTTTGCTGTCTAGCAATGAGTGTTTAATCAGGATAGGATTCACAAATGATTGGCATCACTGCGATGCGTATTTGGTTTGCTTGGAGTTGAACTGCATAAAATGGATGTTACATTGTTGCTTCAGTGCTTGCTATAATGAAGTTGAAAGAAGAACTGGAGTGACAGATTTGCATTCACACCATTTTCTACCATTTTTATGAAGATTTGAATTTAACCATGTCTGTCCAGAGGGCCAAGGTGAGAGATTTAATGGCAAACTTTTTCTCATAATTTGTTTGCTGTTATTTACACCTTTCTTGTTTTTCTTCCAGAATTTTGTGTCATATTTTGTAACCCCCTTAATTTTGTGCTGTGAGTTTGTGCTTGTAAAAGTCAGGACAGCCACACCCCTTCTGAGAAACCCTGGCTTCAGTTGGAGATCTTAGTTAGCTAGATTAGCTCTCTGAGCAAAGGTGGCCTGAAAGCTTTGCCTTTCAGAGCCATCTAAGACAATGGGGAAGCAGACTATCAAAAGCATCTAGTCTTTAATTTTATTGAGAGCAGAGGAGTTTTTTGTCTCTAAGCAAGGCACCTGAAGTCACTGTCACAGTTCTTTTGTGGGAAGCCTCAGTGAAAAGATTTTTACATGGGGATAGTGAGTATCGATTGATAGTCTGTACTTTCTTTGGGTGTGTGGATTCCAGGTGGAGCATTTTGGCTCAAAATTTGAGATCTATTTTAATAATAGTCCAGGAAGGGCTTGTAGAGCTGCTGATTCCATATGTGAGTACTTTCCTTCAATGTAGTTTTTTTTGGTTGTTTGGATTTTTTTTGGTTGGTTGGTTGGTTGGTTTTGTTTTTCTTGTTTTGGTTTGGGTTTTTTTGTTTTGGTGGGGTTTTTTTTGTTTTTTTTTTTTTGCTTGCTACCACTTTTGATGTTAACTGATGTTAGTTTTCAATTACATTTGAACTTGGTTTTGTTAAAATACTTAACAGCTTACTGGGGTAATATATAGTTGTTAAGCCAAATCTTTGTACTACTGTGGAGCTCTCTGGATAGAGGACACTGGCTAGACCCTGCTTTCTGACTTTGCATTTCAACTCCCATAGGTGTTGGCAGTGCCAGGGCCTTGGAAGACAAGTCTCTTTCTCTGAATTTCATCCTGACTGACGTTTCCCAGCACTGGGACAAAGTGCCCACATGTAACTTTTTTAATGACTGTTCAGCAGGATCAAAGAGCATTTGACTGCAGTCCTTTCAGTCTTCATTAGTTTTAAAACACTGTGGCAGACTATAAAACAGCTCATGAAAGGCTGATTGACTTGTTGGTGCCTTTAATTGTAGTGCAGAGTCTCTAATGGTCTGTGGCTTTGTAGCATTTGAAAACAAGGAAATTTGCTGACAATTACCTGATTCATTTTTTTCTGATGCTTTGAATCAATGGCTGAAAGTGAGCTCAGGGTGAGCTAATGCGGTTTTTAAATGTATGTGCCTTGGATTGCCAGGCCTCGGAAGTGTCTCCTTGTTTTGTTATGAGGGATGTTTTGAATGAGAAGGTGGAAGAAATGCCGAGATAAATACTGTGATGACTACAAGAATTTGAAAAGTTGGTATTGTGGCATCGGTGTCAGATTTGTTCCCAGGCAGGACAGTGCCCTTCAGTTATGCAGCC